>APFE031291618.1:0-50566 GCA_000404065.3 Pinus taeda
ATTTTTAACTTTTTGTTTTAAATTATTATATTTGTCATAATTATAGATCATATGAAGCTCAAAATGTTTATACTTTATTTGATAGAACTTCTCGTTCAACACATAATTTCGATATCATACCATCGTGGAAAAGCTTGGACATCATGTTTAACTTCACAGGTTGTATTTCAATTTTCATTGTTATCCATCAAACTTAAAACCTATCCTACACGCTATCACAGATGTACCAATCAGAAGAATTAGGTTTCCCATTTATAGACCTCCGCTTTAATCACACGTGCTAATGAACCCAGCTTTGGAAATGAACACAGCTTTTCCACCTCCGACTTTTTAGGACTAAAAATAATAATTTAAATTTTTATAATTATAAAATATTAATAATAATTTAGTTTTAAAGTTATTTTTAATTTTTACATGAAAGTGGGTGTATGATATTTGAGCACGGATTCATTTCTATATAGTGATTTGATTATTAAATTTTATAAAGAGATACATAGATTTTTCACTGTAGTGTCATATCATATTGGTGCAAGGAATTCTTTGTTTGTGAAATAAGGGATCTATTTCAGTGTACTTTATCTTTTAGATTTGCTATTTTGATATAGTGATTTGATTATTAAAATTTATATAGAGATATATTTTCACTCTACATTTGATTTTTTTATAACAATGTCATACATCATATTGGTGTAAGAGATCCTTTGTGTATAAAAGAAGGGATTGATCTCAGTGTACTTTAGTTTTCATATCTACTATTTAAATTTGCGCTTTTAATTATAATCTTTTAAATCTCTGAGAAAAAAGTACACGTTTTTAACCATTAAATTTACAATGCAAAACTCTTATTTAGGAAGCAATTCCATTCCATAAATTGATTATTTCACTGCAATGCCATATATCATATTGGTGTAAGAGATCCTTTATGTGTGAAAAAAGGGATTCATCTCAGTGTACTTTATTTTTTAGATCTACTTTTTAAATTTTCCCTTTTAATTACAATCTTTTAAATCTTTAAGAAAAAAGCACATATTTTTAACCATTAAATTTACAATGCAAAATTATTATTTGGGAAGAAATTCCATTCTATAAATGACTTAGATCTACTTTTAGATTTGAAATTTTAATTATTAATTTATATTATAAAACTCTGATTAAAATATAAATTCCATATCTCATAAACTAATTGAGTTAATTTTTTATAAATACTTACATAAACTGAAGAGTTTGTTGCTTAAATTAGAATTTAGATGTATTCAAAAATAATTAAATAAATTAGAATTCGACTTTTAAAACATTCCAAATCTGAAAATTGCCCATTTCAAATTATCAGATTTAGAGAATATCCCCAATGACTGTAGAAATGGGAACAATCTAGTGGTACATTAATCTACCCCTTCTCTTGCATTGGCGAATAGAGGGCAGAAAAATACAACCATATTATTATATTGCGAAAAGATGCTTTTTGCGCTTTGACCTTAAAAGCATCTGTAACTGTGATACCCGGCATATTTCTGGCATCTAATTACCTTCGGATTCTGCCCACAGGTCCCCGCATTGATAAATTTGATCGACTGCGTGCCACGTAAATGGCTGATGAGTAGATAAACATATATTTATACATCATTGGTGAGAAGGGCTAGGCATATCCGACCAAGCAGAGATATAGTTTCCCTCAATCTGAAAGTTGAAAGAGTACTATAATGGATTTGCTAATGGAGAATCTTGGGCCGTTGAGTCCTTTATTGGGTTATGTAATAATCGGTGTTGCAAAAGTTGCTGCCAGTGTTTGGACTTGGATGGCTTTGCTTTTCATTACTTTCTTTAGCTTATGGGGATTCCTAGGGACAAAAATGATGTTTATCATTGACAAATCAACATCATTATCTGCTGCCAGATCTGTGCCATCTCCTTTCAGATTTCGGAAACTGGGATTGGAATCACGCACCTCAGATCAGCAGTTGGATTATGGGCCTCGAAGTTTGATTAGATTTCCTATGCATGATAAGCACTTCCCAGCTGATGAATGTGGGGGAAAAGAATGCAGAAGCGTAGGAGATACTATGCAGAAGTGCAAAGGTAACATTATCTTTTCTTCAGATTTTCTTTATAATGTTGAATGTAAGAAAAAATGCAGAGAGGGTTCGTTTTTTATGAATGATAGTGAAGGAGGGAGACCGCTGGGACCGTGGTTGTTAGATAACTGTGTTGGGCTATTGCGGTGGCGGAGGGTTGTATCATTTGAAACTCAATTTGGATGGGATAGGCTGCAGTCTTTAAGCTTGGGTTATGGTTGCAGTTGCTGCAAAGGCGATTCTGGATTGAATTTAGAAAAATATTCAAAATATTTAGTCGGAGACAGTCATGTCGCTAAGGCCTTGGACAGCCCAAAGAGAAGCATTGTGAAGCTATTCTCACTCCAAGAGGACGCGGTATCTTCGATTGACATGGTATGGAATATGGGTTTAGCATTTACCAGTACAACTGATAACACTGTGCGTCTTTGGGATATTGAGGTGGGGAAGTGCCTGAATCAAATGACGGGCAATGACTATGCAATTGTGGGCAGTCATATTGAGAATAACTGTGGATCCCTATTGAACAGTATTATGATCAGAGATGTGGAGGCTTCATTATTAGTGTGGGATCGTAGGGACTTTCAGAGACCTCTAAATTTTTGTGTGGGAATTAATAGGTCAACATTTCAGAGCGTACAATTTAATGACAATAATGTTTGCGTTTCTGACTGTTTTAATGACAGGCTGTTTGATTTAAGGATGATAGCTAGTTTAACCATCTTCGGCTATGAGCGACAGAACTTCATTACCAGTAGAGACTACTTATTTGAAAGACTTGATGTTCAGTGATGAAGATGTTAGTGACCTTACTGACAAATGCGATCGCAGGATTGCAGAATTTCGAATAGGCTACACGTATCGAGAGTCGCAAGGACGAATTTGCAGGAGCTCTCGTACGCTTGTCATGTACATGGTTGAGTGAGAAATTCAATGTTTTATGGAGTTTGTATATAAGAATCTTTTGACGCCTTACGGTGTACATCATTTGACCACAAGATCTTGTTTTTATGTATTTTTTTTGATGGGCATCTGTATTACAAGTAAAAATCAGTATAGATTTATTTGAAGGTATAGATTTATTTGAAGTTAAATGAATTGGGATGGATTAAATTTTCTCATTTATAAAATATATATTATTTTTCATTGTTTAAATTGTTTTTTGAATATTAAATAAAAATATATATGATAAAATAATTTAAATTTTTTATGATATGTATAATTTTTTTTTAAATGATATATAATATATCTCTAATTGACATTAAAATATTTTACATAATATGTATATTAAGATTTTTATGATGAAAATTAAAATAGTTTTTAATTAAATCTAAGACTTTTGTGATCTAGTAGATAAATGTTTTTCGAATTAATCACATCATTGAGATTTGATTGGATGTAAGAATTTTGTGACCAAATCTTAATGGTTCTTTATTATTAACATAATTTTAAGTATATGTCAGTATTAAAATATTTTATCAATAACAAAAATAAGATTTAAACTTTTTACTCACAATTTTTTTACTTTTAATTACTTTACAACATATTCATTTTTTTAATTATAATTAATATTATTTTTCTACCTGAAACATAATTTTTAACTTTTCTTTTTATTTTAAAATAAACCGATAAAATAACATACTTCACATCTCTTTTTAGTAATGTAAAATAAACATCTCCCCTCAATAAACTTCTCGACTTAATAAAAATAATAACAATTCAAATTTAACAAATAAACTTCTCGGCTTCTCAACGTAATTAAAATAGTAACTATTTAAATTTCCCAAATATATAAAAATGCGAGCCTAATTCCTCTGCACCAAAATCTCTCGAAGTGTTCTCTTCCGAACGTAGGCATAAAACCGTACATATTGGAGCCAGAATAATATTAATAATAAATATATTCTCACACTTCTGGTGGAAGAGGGAACGTATCATTTGAGAATATGCCACCTTATCCCTTGAATGAAATATGACATTTGCATGCTGTACTTATCATACTTTTATAGCATGCTTACAACGTGTTGGTTTTGGATAACTGATTGTGTGGTGAGATGCATTCAACGATAGATGTGGGTTTTAAAATCATTTTTTTTTTGAAATAAAGTTATAATAAAATATAATAATTTAATATTTTAATGTGTTGGTTAGGTTAGTGGATAATATAATTAAATATTTATATATATTTTTTTTTCATAAATTTTAATCATAAATAAAAAATATATATATGTGGAGAGTTATAATTATTTTTTGAAATTTGCTTGTAGAATTTTATTTTTTAATTAAATGGAGGGTGAAAATTAGATAATGAGGGAATATTTATAGGTAGTTATTTTTAGTGCTATTTTTTGGAGTTTTTGTGCTTGAATCTGGTGGAAAAAAAATTGAGGTGAAATTTTGATTTGTATTATTTAAAACTAGTTTTTTGACTATATATATATATATATATATATAAATTCAACGCCCAAATTTTTTTTTAAGACATTTCTAGTATTTCAAAAGTTACCCATAAAACTTGTGATTTCAATAAATTTTTATCAAATTTTATAAAAATTAAACTAAAATAATCAAGAAAAAACTTCCAAAAAATTATGATTAATTTATCTGTCACTATCATCTTATCATCTTATATGTTTCTTTTGTTTTCCTTTTTAATTAAATTTAAACATTATTGACTTTAGCCGCCTGTTATCCCAATTAAAGCCACTGCTTTTATTGCCCACTTGTTACATTGATTGAACCATCGCTCACAACCACATTTTTTCTCATTCGCATTCTCCTCACACACGCTGGCAAGTGGAATCCTTATCAGTCGAGGTCAATTAAGGTTTTTGGCTAGGGTAGCGCTTATGCCGAGGGTTAAATTTTCATTCGGTTTAACTTTAATGAATTCGTTGATGTGTTTCAATTTCCATTACTTTTTCCAACATGTTTGTTTTTGCCAAGTTGGAGAACATTAAGATTTCTAGGCACGGTAGCATTTTTGGTAAGGGTTCGAGCCCTGGAGCAATGGGGTAATTTTAGTGATTTTGCTCGGAATTTGAGGTGTAGAGCGCCATTAGTAGCATCAAGTAATAGTAATGGTTCTCGTGATGTTATTGGTAGTTTGTGTGTCATTATAAGTGTGTTTTTATAGGTTATTTAAACATATTTAGCTTTCTTCTGTTTTTGGTGAGAAAATATAACATTTTTGGTCGAGATAACTTTAACATTTATGGTTAAGGTTTGAGCACTAGAGCAATCGAGTTATTTTAGTGATTATGCTTGGGATTTGAGGTTCGAGTGTTATTGGCAAGAGTGGGTAACAACAATGAAATTGTGGCGTTATTGGTAAGTTTTTGTGTCATTACAATTGTGTCTTTAAATGTTATTTAACTTTGGTAAGGGTTGTTTAGGTTTTAAGAGCTTGCCCTATCTATTCTAATGCAAATGATGGACTATGTAGATGTTTTAGCTTATGATAAATTTTGACAAAATATATTGTTAAACTATTGGTATGATTGAAAATAAATTGTAAATCATATGTTATATACTCTCTTTGAATGTTGTTGATAGGCATCATAGTTTGAATTGTTACCATTCAAAATACAAACTAATATGTACAGATAATCGCTAAGTTGGTTGACTTAGTGACCGACCCACACCTGGGGATCTAATATCTTGATTACCTTAAAGGAGAGGAAATAAATTCTTTTTGATTTACTATGCTTGTGTTTTTAGACTTGGTGCTATGAAGATCATAGGCTCCCCCACTTTGATATCTACTCTTTACTTGAATGGTGGTCAAGTAAAGAACAATAACAGGCCTCACCAATGAAAGGGTGATATTAGGCCTTCCATAGAATTACAAGAGCTAAGGCCTTCAAAGAGACAAGAGCTACTCATGGGTTGGTAACCATTTTGATTAACATTGAGATGTATGCCTTTATGACATGATATTTTGAGTGAAATGGAGAAGTATGCACTTATGATATTATGATATTTATGGGGTTCATCATTTTCTCTCTTTTTGTGGGGGTTAAGCTTATATCTATTATTATATTGAATGCCTTAACTCATGATAAATTTTGACAAAATATACTACCTTCAATCTTTTTTAAAATTTAAGATGGCAAACACTACCAAAATGCACCCCAAGCTTAAACCTCTCTGCACACTAAAAGATCTAACGAACATAAAAGGAAAGTAGGTTTGGCTTTTGCCACTAAATTTTCTCATATCTAAAATTTCCATTAAATGTAATTCAAATTCATAAGAACTATCATGCTAGATCTTTATCTGAAATAATCCTCTTTAATGAAATCTAATCTGTAGCTAAAACTTACTAGTAAGTTTGTGTCTTCTTATGGTATGGTTGTAATATCCCTACGTTACAATTTTAATAACGTGAGAAATATTTTTGTCATCATCCAAAAACAATTAGGTTACATTGTAGCTGGCAGCATAAAGAAATGGTTGTGGAACTATGGCAAGGGCTAACCAGCCTGCTATAGGGCATTAAATGCCCTGGTACATGCAGGCTGTATAACAATATAACACACTGCCTTGGTAGCTACATAAATTGAAAATAAAGGCAGTGTGTTATATTTTTATACAGCCTGCATGTACCAGGGCATTTAATGCCCTATGGCAGGCTGGTTAGCCTTTGCCGTGGAACTATTTGTAACCGGATTGCTCACAGTAAAGGATTTGGTTCAAGAATATATGGGAATCAAGAAAATTCTTGAGAGATTACCCTTATACCTGTGCTACAAATTGAAATAATGGGAAGTCAATTTTACAACCTCTGAGAGACATTGGCTTACAACGGAGTGCATGTCGGGTTGCATAGTTCGCATGCAAGGTTGATTCAATGAGAGATGGGTTCATGAGCTCTGCAGTAGAGATTTGATGGTCAATATCTGCAAATCAGTTTTACTAACTATTTAGAGGTTTCAAACAACAATACCTTGCGGAATATAATGAAAACGGAGGGGGCAACAATGCTAGGTTTCTTTTACTCTATGGCTCAAATGAAGAATATATGGGGTCGACGATATCTTTTCCATATACAAAATGATCTTAACTAGAATGTGCATGGCGACTTTGGATACGTGATACCTGTAGGATGTCGAAAGGATTCACATTGTGTTAAATTTCTCGTTCAATTTCCAAACACCACAACTTGGTGTCCATCTGTTCTTAGGCACAAATCTAAGTTGGAGACATTGTGGTTTCATATGCGCAGTGGCCATGCATCCAACTTCTAGGTGCTCATATAAATTCATTCACCATGCCATCCCATTCATCCTAATCTCTCGCGTGTGAAAGTTTCCCAATTAAACTACTCAACCAAGCAATGGTTGTTAAAGGTGAATCAATGAGAAATCAATTAGGAGATTCAAGAAACAACTGGAAGTGTGTTACTGTTCACAAAGAAATAGGCTACTTACTTCAAGATTAACCTAGTAAGCAATATATTCCTTCCTCTAGTAAATTCGGTTTAACTAGTCAAATGTAAACCTTGAGGTGAGATTAACTTCCTCTTTCTTTATGTAAATGAAGATGGGAGATATACTTGGCCTATTATAATATGCATGATTTTATAACCCTTATGAATTTATTTAATGCATCTGATGAATAGACATGGTTTTATAATTGTATGAATTTATTTATTATATATGAAAAATATGGGAAAAGTAGAGGTGAGCTTATAATTGTGTGTAGACAATATCATGGTTATGGCTATGAAAATTGATTCTCATGGTTTTGCATTTAGTTTAAATGTCTTAAAAGTGTGCTTTTGCAGATAATAGTTAAGGTATTGCATATGTTAAATACTTATGATTAAGTACTTGATATGCATGTAAAGGTAAAAGATTAGTTATAGATATGAATTTTATTCTAATTTAATTTTTTCAAGGTCAAGAGGTATAATGCGTACAAGATTATTATTGGTTCTAACATGAAACATATAGAGATTGAATATTTGAGATAGAGAGATTTCAATTCTCTCACTTTCTTTATCTAATGAAAGGTCATAATCTTTTGGGTTTTGATAAATTGATATTTCAAATAATCATGATGCTAGAGTTACTCACGATAGTGTTTGCAGAAAATAATCATGACAATAACAATAACCTATAACCTACTTTATTTAACTATCACATTGTTCTCATCAATGCATTGCAATTCCAAAATTTTTCTTTTAATGTATCATTAAACATTATCATAAGATTATGAATACAAATACTATAGTTAATCTTAATCCACACTATCACTATTTATTGTGTGAGTGCTCAAAATTGTCTATAAAAGCCATAGAAGCCCACCATTGTTATTTTTGTGCCCATATCGTGCCCATAGAAGCCCACAGTAATGCATAACCCATTTTTCCATGTTTCATGTTTAAAGAAGGTTATAGGTGATAACCTCCCAGTTCGAACTATATTGCTAGTACTTGATGAGGAAGGAAAAATCATATTGGAGCTGTAAGCAATCAAAGAAATAAGAATCTGAAAGCTACAAAAGAGATCAATTTCAGAGTTTCTCATTAAGTGGAAGAACTTACTTGCTAAAGACTCCACATGGGAGGATGAGTATTTCATTCAGAACCATCCAAAACCACTGAAGTGTTGAGTACAACACTTTTTTGAAGGAGAGGGTCATGTTAGTTCCCATTAATACTAGTGTAAATCCAATATTTTTATTGTTGTGCTCCATAGAAGCCCACTTTTTTTATTGTTGTGCACTTACATTATTATTGTTATGTAGGCCCTAAATATATTTTGATGCCTTAGACTCCTATATATACCAAGGAGGTATTGACATTTGAATCATCCAAGAGTTGTTCATTTATTTGATGTAAAAGGAAGTTGCCCCCTCGAAGAGGCTTAATTTCAAGTCTTCAATGTATCTTTTTCTTCTGTTTTGTGATCTGGTTACATAACTCGTAGTGAGACTTAAATTTTTGCAGTAAGAGGGTTAAACCCTATCTACCAATGTTGCAACCATAAAAACACTCGACCAATAACCCAAGCTCGGTGAAAAATAGTAAGAAAGTCACCTTCATCCAAAAAAATGAAAATGTATCCAATAGTTCATCAGAAAGCTAAGGGTAAGGCAATATCAAAGCAATGAATTCCAAAGTATGTTAATCCATGTCAAAATATGGTCCTTCGAGAGATATATGTAATGGAAATTCTACATAAAGGTGCACCCAAAGAGACTTGTGACCTGACTAATTTTAATATCACTTTCCAGAGAAAGCATACACTTCTCAAAATGAGGAGACAAACCCTTCTAGGTTTGAGAAAGGGAAAGTCGAGAGACCCCATCCTCATCAACAGGGGAAAAAGGAGATCCCAAGACCAAGTTTTCAGGCCCAACTGTCAGCTTAATTTTGCCATCTAACCTACCGAAAATGTCATCCCGAGAATCTAGCAGCATTTTGGGAATACACGACAAAAAGGAAGAGTATTCCTAGAGACAATGTACATACACTATCAAATAGACACTAGATAAGTAGGTAAGAGGGACCCAGAGGCCTTAGAAAATCTAACTGCACTAACCCTTAGTCACATACCATTGAGAAAATTCCATCCCATCCACCAACTGATTGAGGACATCAAAAACATCCATCAAGAGCACATAATTGGTTTCCATAGTTGCAGAAAACCCTACGTCCTCCTCATACTCAAAGACCCTCAGAAACATAATTACTTGTCCTGTTTCTACAATTCACCAATCATGTAGTAACACAATTATAATATCATCTAATATATTAGAATTGCATTTACCATTAATAGTCATCTGCTTTAATTACACACTAAAATGAACCCCAACTTTCTTTTTATCAATTTCTCCTATCATTTTTCACTTATAAAATAATAATAATAAAAAAATAATGTTACTTTTGAGTCATATATTAAAATGATGTATGATACTTTTTATAGTGATTTGCGAGTTAAAATTTATATAGATGTATGTATTCTATTCTATATTAAATTGTTGTATGATATTCTTGATAAAGAATTATGTTTGTGTAATGGTTTGTGGAATAAGGATCTATCTCAGTGTGTATACTCCATTTTCACTCTGTGATTATGATCTCCTCGAGCTCTTAAGAAGAAGTACATGTCTTTAACCATTAAGCTTACAATACACAACCCTTGTTTCATAGGTAAGGGAGTTGAAAATAATTAATACTATTTTGTATTAATGGAGAAATGGTTACATAAGTTGTAACGTATCTCCTTAGTTTAGGATTTGTTCCTAAAGTTTAGGAGTTTGGTTGCAACTTCCTGATTTCCTTATTGTACTTAATGATGTAATTACTCATTTGTTGAATAGTAGAGTGAACGGAGAGAGTTCTCTTTGTTTGAGTGCAGTCTCCAGGTGCAGTACTCACCTGTGAGTTGTAACTCCTCTTTTTTCAATTCAAGTTTGATTTTTATCTTGGTATCAGAGCACAGAGTAGGGACAACCTAGAATTTTTTTTTTTCTCTCTTTAGGGATGCATCCTTGTACATAACTATAGTGGTGGTGGAGTATATAGAAGATTCGTAGGATTAGGTGGACTGCAGTAACACCTGTAGCACAAGTCTCAGATGACTGATCATCTCTGAGCGCAAGAAAGGGTTGGCGCGGTTTCGACGGGAAAAGTCACGCCATTTTTGAGCGGAACAAAGGGTTGGTGTGGTTTTTTAAGGAACAGTCGCACCACTTGGTGCATTTTTGAGAGGGATAGTCGCACCAGAAACCACTATTGGCGCGGAAAATCAAGCCTTAAGCGCGCCAATTTCGTGCCTCGCATCGATTTTGTTTCTGGTGCAGGTCTTTCGCTGTCGAAAAGCGCTAGCCTCTTTCTCTTTGGAAGATCTGCAAATTTTTCTTTTTTTTGCAGATCGGCTTTGCCCGGTGGTGGCCTTGCTCGCTGGTGGCACTTTGAAGCTTTAGATCTGCTCGGTGGCAGTGGATTAGATTTGCCTGGTGGTGGCACATTGGAATTCCTGGTCTGTTCGGTGGCAGCAAATCGGATTTGCCCGATGGTGGCGCATTGGAGTTCTTGATCTGTTCGGTGGCAGCAGATCAGACTTGCCCGATGGTGGCACATTGGAGTTCCTGATCTGTTCGGTGGTAGCAGATCGGACTTGCCCGACGGTGGCTCATTGAAGGTACAATTTTTTTATTTTTTTTATTTTTATTTTATTTTATTTTATTTTTCAGCAAAACAGAGGTTCGGATCTGGTATATGGTTTTTTTTTTGTGACCTGAAAGTGTTCAGTTGGATAGACTTATTCATCAGAGGATAAAAAATTTCATCAGTCTAATATGAATAACAGTATAGAATCATATTTCCACGAGTCTGGCAACCTCGATGGATCGAATTTCACCAACTGGAAATTCAAGATGCAGACTTTACTTGAAAGTGCAAATGCGTGGTCGATCGTTATAGGAAATGAGCTGAGACCAGGATCAGCTGCACAAGAGCAAGATTGGGATAAAAGGGAGACAAAAGCGAAGGTCATATTGAAGATGTCCGTCAAGGACAATGTTATCCCACATATTAGAGACTGTAAATCGACCACTGACATTTGGATGATGCTTAAAAGCCTATATCAGACGTAGAATACCAACCGTGTCTTGTCGCTCAAAGGCAAGCTGTTTGCATTGAAGATGGAGGAGAATGAGTCCGTTGCTGGATTCATTGCTAAAGTCAAAGACTTGAAGGACAGATTGGGAGATATCGGAGAAAAAGCGTCTAATTCAGATCTGGTCACGATCACGCTGAACGGAATGACTGATGAATCCCAGGTGTTCATCTCAGGGCTGTCAGCAAGGGAGAAAGCCCCTGTGTTTGAAGAGCTGATAGGGATTTTGCTACAGGAAGAAGAGAGACGAAATTTTTTGAAATGAAAGAGCAATGACCTTGCTCTGATGGCAAAAAGGAGACAATATAGAGGGAAGCAGCATCAGCAACCGTAGCAGCAGCAACAGAAAGGTGCCAACACATTTTAGAAGAGACCATTTAAAGGTATGTCTACTAATAATTTTCCCATCAAGAAATGTTTTTACTATGGAAAACCTGGTCATCAGATTAAATATTGTTATAAAAAGTAGGGAGACGAAGGAAGAAACAAACAAAGAAAACATAAGAGTTACTTTGTTGAGGAAGAAGAAGACCATAGCCACGAACTTCGATTATTTATAGTCGATTGTGCTCTTTCAGCTTTAAAGGGAGATGAGGACGACATATGGTATGTCGAATCTGGCTTATCCTCACATATGACTGGTAAGAAGGAATGGTTTGAATTTCTTAAAGAAACTTCATTTGGGTCGAAAATCTATTTAGGAAATGACAGTGGATATGAGATCAAAGGATATGGTGACATTCCTGTAAAGTTACCGAGTGGTGACATTAGACATCTTAAAAATGTATTGTATGTTCGAGGAATTAAGAAAAATTTGGTCTCTGTCTCAATGATTATTGATCAAGACATGCAAGTTCAATTCTTTAAGACTAACTGTGTCATTAAGGATAGCCAGATGGAAACAGTTGCAACAAGAGTGCGCGTGGGGAACCTGTACAAACTAGATGTGAAGAGTATGCCACAACAAGCAATGGTTGCAGTTGGATTGACACCCGAAGATCTCTGGCATCAGAGATTCGACCATCTTAATCTACAAGACTTCATCCTACTTCAGAGAAAAGGTATGGTTGATGGACTCCCTGTTTTCCATAATGTTAAGCTGGATTGTGATGGATGTGCATTAAGGAAAATGCATAGAGAAGAGTTCTCTTTACATGTCAATAGAAAGGAAAGAGATATTTTAGAACTGGTGCATACAGACATCTGCGGACCTATGCAGATTAGGTCATTAGGAGGAGCATATTACTTTCTTTTATTTATAGATGATTGCACTAGATTTTCATGGATATACTTTCTGAGTAAAAAGAGTCAAGCCTTTCAGTATTTTAAAGAGTTTAAATCCATGGTAGAAAACCAGAGAGGAAAAAAGATAAAAATTCTCCGCTCAGATCAAGGGGGAGAGTACAGGTTGGGAGAGTTCGTGAATTTCTGCAAGCATCATGGGATTGTGCAACAGCTTACAGTGTCCCACACTCCACAACAGAATGGAGTGGCAGAACGGAAGAATAGAACTCTTGTGGAGTGCGCAAGGAGCATGCTTCAAGGTAAGGGTCTATCAAATGGTCTTTGGGCAGAAGCTATTAACACTGTTGTGTATTTAAAGAATAGAAGTCCTACTAGATGTTTAGGATTCAAAATCCCTTTTGAAGCATTGTTTGGATTCAAACCAGTAGTAAGTCATTTAAGAATATTTGGGTCAAAAGCTTATGCTCACATACCTAAGGCAGATAGGAAGAAGATAGATCCCAAAGCCTTGAAATGTATATTGGTTGGATATGGCACTGAGTTCAAGGCATATAAGTTATTCAATCCTGTGACTCACAAGGTTTTTGCAAGCAGAGATGTCATATTTCATGAACTGGCTCAAGAAGAAAATGATGACTCTAATAGTGATTGCCACATTCCATTGCTATTGGAAGAAAACAGTGAGGAAGATGAAGAGCAGGAGCAGAAACAAGAAGAAGAAGTAACATATAATGTAATCAATGATGATGCAAGCCTAGAAAAGGCTGAAATAGACAGAGTTGAGTTAAGTCCCCTACCAAGGAGATCAGGTAGGAAGACTCGATTATCTTCTAGATTGAAAGACTATGCATTAACTTCAAAGATTGTAAACATTGTAGAACCTGCAAATTATGAGGAAGCAAGTAAATCTGATGCATGGAGGACTACAATGTATGAGGAAATAGAATCAATAAATAGAAACCATACTTGGGATTTGGTTGAATTGCCTGAAGGTAAAACCCCCATAGGATGTAAATGGCTGTATAAACCAAAAATAAATGCAGATGGGAGTATAGAGAAACTTAAAGCTAGACTGGTAGCAAAGGGTTACTCACAGCAAGAGGGAATAGATTTTGATGACACCTTTGCTCCTGTAGCCAAACTAAACACCATTAGAATGCTAATTTCCTTAGCAACAAAACACAAATGGTAGCTAGACCAGCTAGATGTTAAATCTGCATTTCTGAATGGTGACTTGAAAGAAGAAATTTATTTAGTACAGCCTGAAGGTTTGTGAAAAAGGGACAGGAACATCTTGTGTGTAAATTAGAAAAGGCACTTTATGGTTTAAAACAGGCACCCAGGTCGTGGTATGAGAAAATTGATTCATTTTTTGTACAACATGGCTTTCATAGGAGCTTGAATGATCCAAATCTGTATACCAAGTTTAATAAATAGAGGCAAATTATTTTGATTTCTTTGTATGTAGATGATATGATCATAACAAGGAATGCTAACAATATGATCAAAGAAATCAAACAGCAGATGTCACAAGTGTTTGAGATGAAAGATCTCGAAAACCTTCATTATTGCTTGGGATTGGAGGTATGGAAAGATTCTGGACAAAATTTTCTTACTGAAGGGAAGTATGCCAGAAGCTTGCTGGAAAGGTTTAGAATGGAGCAGTGCAGATCAGCAGCAACACCATTACAGCAGAATTTAAAGTTGAGCAGTGATGACGGTACTAAAGAGGTGGATGCCACCATGTACAGACAACTAGTTGGCAGTTTGATATATCTGACTACAACTAGACTAGACTTGGCATATTATGTTAGTGTGTTGAGCCAGTTCATGTCAAAACCACTCGAAAGTCACTGGGTCGTAACAAAAAGTGTGTTGAGGTATCTTAGTGGTACTAGTAATTATGGCATTTTGTACACTGGCACTTCTGATGTTATTCTAGTAGGTTTTTCAGATTCCGATTAGGCAGGTAACTTGGATGATCGAAGATCTATCATAGGTTACACATTCAACATTGGATCCGGAGTCATAGCATGGAGTAGCAAAAAGCAGAGCACTGTAGCTCTATTTTCATGTGAAGCTGAGTACCAAGCATTGTGTGCAACCACATGTGAAGTTATCTGGTTGAGAAGACTTCTCAACGATGCAGGAGAAGAGCAGAAATAATCAACTATTATCAAAACTGATAACCAGAGTACCATCAAGCTTGCATACAATCCAGTCTTTCATAAAAATACCAAGCACATCGATACTCAATTTCATTTTGTTCGAGAGAAACTATAGTCAAAAGAGATATGTGTTGAATATTGTAAAACTTGTGATAACATGGCTGATATTTTTACTAAGCCTCTTGGGCGTGTAAAGTTTGAATTGTTTAGAGGGATGTTAGGAGTTCAGGATAATCCTTTCTCCATTAAGGGGGGGGAGTTGAAAATAATTAATATTATTTTGTATTAATGGAGAAATGGTTACATAAGTTGTAACCTATCTCCTTTGTTTAGGATTTGTTCCTAGAGTTTAGGAGTTTGGTTGCAACTTCCTGATTTCCTTATTGTACTTAATGATGTAATTACTCATTTGATGAATAGTAAAGTGAACAGAGAGAGTTCTCTTTGTTTGAGTGCAGTCCAGGTGCAGTACTCACCTGTGAGCTGTAACTCCTCCTTTTTCAATTCAAGTCTGATTTTTATCTAAGGGGTTGTCTTTTTTTTTTTTTTTTATGTTTTGAAGATTTTGGTTGGAACTTTATTAAATAATTATTTGTTATATTTTTTTTGAGTTTTTTTTGTTTAAAATCCATTTTTGAATTCATAAATGGATTCAACCCTCTAAAAATATCAGTCAGACAGTCAGATTGCATCACATTCACTTATTAAAATTGTGATTCCAAAAAAATCCTACCATATTTTCAACAAATTTGACCAGAAAATATACTTATTTTTTTTTCCAAATTTAGACTATGTCAAAAAAAATCCCAAAACCACGAATTAAATGATTTTTTAATAAAAAATTGACTAGATAATCATAAGAGTTTTTTAGTTAAATTATACTTTAGATGTATTGAAACACCATAAAATAAATTAAACTTCATTTCTGAAACACGAAAATTGTAATTTCAACTATCAAATTTCGAAAAAATCCTCAATGAGAATAACAATGGAAATAGTCACGATCTAGTGAGCGATTGATCTACGCCTTTTCTCGTGATTGTGATAGAGGCCAGAAAAATAGAACCATATCCTTAGAATGCGGAAATATGTTGTTTGTGCTTTGGACCTTAAAAGCATCCGAAACTCTGATACACAGTATATTTCTCGCATCTAGTTACCATCAGATTTTGCCCACAGGTTCCAGTGTTGGAAAATTTGATAGTGTGTGTAGCACAGATGGAAAATGAACACGAATAAACATATACTTATATCTTGGCCGTAGGAAGGGCTATGCATATCTGGGCAAGAAGAGATATAGTTTCCCTCAAGCTGAAACTTGAAACAATGCTCTCTCTGTGATGGATATAATGGATTTCCTAATGGATAATATTCGGCCATAGAGTCCCTTATTAGGTTATGTAATAATCGTTGTTGCAGAAGTTGTTGCGAATCGTTGGAGTTCGATGGATTTGCTTTTGATTACTTTATTTACTTTATTGGGATGTAGAGGAATCAATGTTGGAAAAGAAGAGAAGGAAAAATACAAATATTATTACAACGAACTCGGTGAGGGTTATTTAAAAATTTTCTGACTAGCCGTTGGCCTAAAATAACTTGACATGAAACCATATACGAAATTTGACTTTACATAAATCGACTTGACTTGACTTGATTTTTTAAATTTAACCAACTTTTCATGCATGACTAATTAGCTGATTTTAACACGCCCCTTTAATTACGACCGCTAAACTAAGACATGACTCAAACAACTCAAACATGCCTGTTGGTCTATGTCTCAGCTAGGTTTACAACACCCAAGTTTCCTCTATGAAACTCAAACACATCTTTTGCTAATGACTTAGTAAATATATGAGCCAATTGATAACTATAACTGCAAGGCTTCAAGTGAAGTTCTTCATTGTTCAAAAGTTCTTTAATATAATGATATCTAGTATCAATATGTTTTCTCTTTTGATGAAACACACTATTCTTGGATAATGCAATCACTTGAGGTTTGGTCATAATATATTTTGTTGATCCTTGTCGTTTTGGCTTGAATCCATCAATTACTCTTCTTAACCACACGGCTTGACATGTTGTTGATGTTTCTATTACATATTTTGCTTCTGCTCATGAAACTGTCACAATAGGTTGCTTCTTAGATGCCCATGAAATCACTCTTGAACCAAGATGGAACACATAACCAGAATTGCTCTTCCTATCATCTAAACTACATGCAAAATAACTATATGTATATCCAATCAAATCCTTCTTTTATGTACTTGCATACATTATGCCACAATCTCTAGTTCTTTCTATGTATCTAAAAATTCTTTTTCGTGCTCTCCAATTTGTGTCTTTTGCAGTCTCCATAAATCTGGAAATCAAACTCACTCCTTGCATAATATCCGGTCGTGTAGTTGTCAGATACATGAGGTTGCCAACCAATCTTTTGAATAGAGTTGGATTGACATATGATCCTTCATCATCCTTGCTTCACTTTCTACATGTTGCAACTAGTGTAAGGACAGGTTTGCAATTCTCCATCCTAAATCTTTTCAGTAAATCTCTAGCATATTTATTTTGATAATTAAAAATTCATTTTTCAAATTGCTCAACTTCTATGTCAAAAAAATATTTCATGAGACCAAGATTTGTGATCTCAAATTCTTTCATCATGGCTTCTTTAAATTGATCCAATTCAAAGTCACCTTTATAAATCATGTCGTCAACATATAATTAAAAAATCAAAATTTGTCCATGCTCATTTACCTTTGTGTAAAAGGTAGGCTCAATGTTGCTTCTGCAAAATCCATTATTGATCATGTAGTTGTCAATTATGTTATACCAAGCTCTAGGCACTTGCTTGAGTCCATAGAGCACTTTCTTCAACCTATAAACTTTATCTTCTTTACCTTCAACTTCATAACCTAGAGGCTGCTGCATATAGATTTATTCTTCTAGAATTCCATTCAAGAACACTAATTTCACATCCATCTCATATACTGCTAGAAATGCTCTTACAATATCCAATTTAGATACCGGAGCAAACATTTCTTTAAAATCTATTCCTCGTTGCTCTGAGAATCCTTTTGCTATAAGTCTTTCTTTAAATATGTCAATTTCACCTTTCTCATTCAACTTTGTCTTGTACACCCATTTTACAATAGTCTTCATTCAAATTACAAAATAGTTTTCATACAAATTTACAATTTCCTTTACTTGTAGGGCACGATCCTCCTCGCCAAAGTCTTTCTGATCTTATTTAATTTCAATTAGGCTCTTCATGAGGGATTACTTGGAATATAAAGCCCCATTCCCATAAAAGAATGGTGAGAATTTTCTCTTGTATAACATTTCAGATTTATCTTTAAAGCCTTGTATTTCCTTAGACAATGCCTCCGCTTTCTTCTCCACCATTATCACCAATTTTTGTTTTCTCTTCATTTGATTGGCCCTTGCTACCCACTTGGATCTATCAATATTCCCCTTGAGAACTTCCTCCTTGGGCATATGTTTAAGTAAATCTATGATCACTCCAACCTTGGTGGGCGAGTCATCAATAATATTCCTAGTCATAATCATTTCCCTATGGGCCCTTTAGATTATTTCTATCTTTAAATTGATCAAGTCCATATGATCCAAATCCTTGTCTTTTGCCTTCATTGTCTTGTTCTATATTATTATTTTGGAAGCTTTAAAAGAGGATTTTATTGGATTCTTCCTCTTCAAAACTTCCAATTCAGATTCAATGTGCGCACCATGCTCTTGTGTCTTGTACAAATCTATCTTGGTATTTTGTAGATCTTCTTTCTTTGTCTTTAGTTATTATTATCAATTTGAGAGTAGAACCTGCAACTTCTTGGATTCCTTTAATACCATCAATGATTCTACCTTCCCGACTAGAACATCAGGGGTTTGATGAGATAACATTTCACATTTATCTTTAAATCCATATACTTCCTTAGATAATGCCTCTCCTTTCTTCTTCACCATTATCACCAATTTTTGTTTTCTCTTCATTTAGTTGGCCCTCACTACCTGCTGGGATCTATCAATATTTTCCTTGAGAACTTCCTCCTTTGGGCATATGCTTAATTAAATCAATGATCACTTCAACCTTGGTGGGGGAGTCACCAATAATATTCCTAGTCACAGTCATTTCCCTATGGGCCCTTCTGATAATTTCTATCTTTAATTGGATCAACTCCATATGACCCCAACCCTTGTCTTCTACCTTCATTATCCTCTCCCATATGATTCTTTTGGAAGATTTAAAAGAGGATTTTCTTGGATTCTTCCTCTTCAAAAATTTCAATTCAGCTTCAATTTGTGCACCATGCTCTTGTGTCTTGTACAAATCTATCTTGGTATTTTATTGATCTTCTTCCTTTTTCTTTAGTTATTATTCTTGATTTGAGAGTAGAACCTGCAACTTATTAGATTCCTTTGATATCACCAATGATTCTACCTGCCTAACTAGAACATCATGACTTTGATGAGGCTAAGAAGTCTCACTCATCTTCTCCTTCATCCCTTCGACCTATGCCTCCAGTAGAATAACTTAGTCTTTGTATTCTTTATTCTTCATAAGGGCTTCAAGGAGCATATGTTTTAGCTCCTGATTCTGTTTTATGTCGCTACCAACTCAATTGTTTTAATGAGATGTGTATATGGAATCTTGAGTTGCTTCTTCATAGAGGTTATTTCCCTATCCTTATCCTCCAACACGGTTTAAAACTTCTTAAAATCCTAAGGGAATGTAGCTAGGTGGGTGACTTTGTCCTCTAGGGTTTAGATCTTCATCTTCATGGACACGCATACCATCCTCTCATATTTCAACTATGAGCTAGATTTGGTACACAAATATTGCAATTTCCTAGTTGTAGCATTGGTTCTATGCATTTGTCAATGCACCATATGAGTCACCTGCATATTCAGATCCATAATATTTGTATACCAAATATGATTTGCTAGTAGGGATAGTTGATGAACCTGATAATTTGGCATGTATTTGGATGTCTCTACCTTGGACTGTAAAACTGGCAAATTGAAAATCCCCTTTTCATAGTTTAGTGCACTCTTAACCTGCATAGTGGGGAGTGATTGATTTTCTACTATTCGCATGTCCCTTTAACTTTCTTTAGATTCTTGTTTATCTCTATCTTAAAATTGCTCAAGCAATGACACATGTATAGGCTTGGAAACATTGGTTAACTGTGTTGCTTTGGATGCTGACATGGTAGAATGAAATTGTTCCATATTTTGATGGAGTTTCCAATTGACTATTATATAACATTAGTGCATGTGATCCTATCACATCATCATCATCATCATCATCTCCTTCCATTTATTCTACCATTTAAGCCACCTAAATAAATTTCCTCATATTATAGGAAGTTATCAGTGGGTATCAGACATTGGAATAACCATCATAAAATCAGGGTCCTTAGTTTTCTTCTTCATGGAGACATTAACAGAGATTTGGGCCGACAAGGTGGCCATTTAGAAGCACGACTTGTTGAAAAGTGGCTAATTGACTAAGAAGTGAGAAAAAGATAAAGGTGAGATTCTAAAATGGATTATTCATCTAATGAATGGGTGCCACGTGAATAAGGGAGGTTGTCTAATGAGGTGGAGGTAGAATCATTTAAATTTTGGAGCTGTGAAAATATCCAAAACACATGAATTGTCAAATTTAGGGATTTTTGAGCAAATTGAGGTGAAATTTTGCAAATGATGAGGTGAATTTAGCTTGTGAATGTACTTATAAGTTTATTTGGATGAAATGAAGCCAAAATGAGGGATTTTTCCTCATGAGGTGTGTGTTTCTTCATGAGGAGGGTCCAAGGTTTGCCCTAAATCTTCTTCCTTTTATTTTATTTTATTTATAAATTTAGAAAACATAAGGCCTTAACAAGTATAATTTGTGGATATAAGGTGAAAATTTAGTTTAGATTTTCAATTCTTTGCTTAAATGGCATGGAAACAATTAAACTAACTCCACGAGTGTGCACAATGAGATGGAAGACAAATAGATATAATACCAACAAAATGCGCCCCAAGCCCTTTTTATAAATTTTACTTGACATGTGGAAACATTTCACTGGGCATGAAATTTGGCTTATGTCATGTTGACATCATGATGTCAGTAACATGTCATTGGACATGCCACATGGAAGAGATGACAAGGATAAGAGGCTAACATGGGGGGATTGGGTGATGTGGGGACCATGTAGGATGATGTGGCATTTTACATGGTATAACAGTGGAATAGTTTGACATGGCACAATGCAGGCTGACATGGGAGGGTGACATGGGATGGTGTGCCAAAGTGGAAGAATATGTGGCACCTTGCATGCCCCTCCCAAACTCACCGTTGAAAATATTTGAATGGTGAAGGGGGTAGTAGAGGGTGAAACATGGCCCCCTCCGCACTTGTCCATCAAATTAATGACTATGCATGTCTACGACATGGAGCACCTTGAAATGTTGGATGGTTTAAAATGTCCAACATTATATTTTGGTCATGCATAGCTTCTCGGTGTTGGCGCTTCAACGCCCACATTCACCATGTGACTGATTTATCGTGTCATGCCGACGCTCGCCCATTAGCACCTATTGGGTAGGGATTTTCCCTTTAACACTCTTAAAATGAAAAATTCAAACCTTACTTATTTAGTATCTAGACCTTGAAATTCATCATGCTCATGAGCTCCCTTCGAGCCTTTAGAAGTTTTGAAAAGAATTGCTCGAGGGATAATATGATTTTAGTTCTAACAGGAAGAAGTTTAGATACCACCTGTTTTTGCTTCAAATCGCACCACCAGCACAAGTGCTGCAAGGGAGATAGAAAGCCTCTTAGAGATAGCCTCTGGGTTGATTGTAGACTAGTGCCTAGGACATCTTAAAGAGAGGAGAGCTTAATAGATAATCTGTGAGGGCTTTTTATCAATCCAATTGTCACATAAAAAGGTAATAGGATGGGATTGGTTTAATAAGCCTTCACTAAGGTAGTTTGAAGCGAACACATGGATCCAAATGCTGGGGGTATATTTGGGGCAATCTCAAAGACAAATGGTCACTTCTTATGGTGGCCAACACATAACAATGAGACAACTTAAAATTGAAGTTGTAGAAATGGTGGAGAGGAGGAAAGGAAGGAGGGAAGTAGATGCATAGGGTTGTAACAAACATAATCCCAAGCAACAATGTTCCAGCAAAAATATGGAATTTGATGTATAGTTATGTAAACAACACAGAATCCTAAGCAAAGATTTTCCGATAGAACTATGGAAGAGGGAGGAGGTGGAGTGATAGAAACAACGAAGTACTTATTGAGGTTTCATGCCTATGACGTGGGTACCTCTATTACCAAACAATGTGAGAAAGGTTGTGCTCATACAGGTACTGCAGGCTAATCTAATAACACAAGTAAATCTATAGTTACTACATGTATTATAGGCTATTGAACAACACAAGTAAATCTGTAATACACATAGGCACTATTCTCTATTTAGTAGCCAGGGTAAATCCATGAACCAAGGAGAAACCAACAATCTCGTTACATTAGTTCAGAGAAGGATAAACAACTTATGAAATGAGGTTACAGAAGGGAAAACATATTGCACATTGATCATGCTTGGAATCGACATGGAAATGCCATTTATCTTAAATGGTCCAAATAAATAGTCCATACATTCAACACAATATCAGTGAAGTCCCCATGAAAAACAAATTGAACCAAAATGGCATCTCAGAACTCAGACCCAGCGGGTGATTTTTTTTGGAACCAACCAACCCTTCTTAAAGTGTTGCTTCCCCCTTTTTATAAGAAGACGGGGAGATGGAATTACAGTTTACAAAATATCTTGTCCGAGGTCCAGCTACCCAACGAACTAGTTGCTGAGGCCTGGAATGTCATTATTGCCCAAAAATATTATAATGGAGATCCCCTCCCATTCTTGGAAATAAATGGAAATTTCATAACAAATGAAAGAAGGAGGAAAATGGAAAGATGAAGGAGGAGGTGTCCCTGTGTTTTTCCAGTGGAGGCCCCTGGTCAAGCCATGTCTCTTTCGTGATGTGCTTCCCATGTTGTTCAGCTGGTTTCTGTCAATTCTACCTTAACTTCCTGAGTAGCTCGTTCACTGGAGTAGGGAGTGGGTCGACTATGAATGCTTGTCATGCACTGAGGATGGAGTGTGTCTAGGTAGTCCTTTGTTGCGTGATGGAGTGGAGCACCATGTCATGCCTTCCTGAGCCCCCCCCCCCCCCCCCCATACTAATCAACTGTCACAACATACTTCATTCACTGCTTTAGCTACCAAACCATATGTCTTCAATGCCCTATATTGTGCTATCATGACCTTTTTGTAATCGAGGCTTTTAACTTTGAAACATTACAAATCTGCGGGCTATGATCCCCCTCAACCCCTTTTTGGTTTAACCACTTTTCTCTTTTCCTATCATATGACTGGGGGCTATGACCAGGGGGTTAGCCCTTGGGTGCTAAGGCCTTTAGGCTCCTGTCTTGGGGGCCTTTTTCCTTTGTTATGAAGAATACCGCATCTCAGTGAGTTATTATGTTTTGCCTGCACTTCACTTTATCCTTGCGATCTCCGATCTGCAAGATTGGGCCCACCAAAGATTTTGCAATCAAAACCATGGAGAGGGGGACCCTTTACCTTCTTTCTTAGCACTAGTAGATTGCTTGGACATGAGAGATTTATAGGCCCGATCGCATAATATATCACGTCCGGGAGGATCCCCACTTATCGCAATCGTAGGATGAGAGAGACTGAGGTGCAAGAATGCCTTAGCTTGTGTGATCACCGATCGCCAATCTACAGGGTTATATCATCATTGCCACATGTCACCCTGTGAGTGGTGACATGTGCCACCCACAAATGCCCCTATAGGATCCCTGAAAATGTTGAAACTGAGTGACATGTGTCCCTGTATGGCCACATCACCTTCTGTACTACCACATGGAGGAGAGAGAAAGGGTCCACCCGACCTTGATTTTTCCATGAAATCCTTTGTTAAATAGACTTGGCCCCTCCCTAACTATTTAACACTTAGGATCGGATTTATCGGTGATTTGAGCTATCTGCATGTTTGACCCCCCAAAATTCCTTAAGGATGGCCCATCGCAGCACTGTGGTACTATGGGATTGCGAGATTGTGGGACTACAGGAATACATGATTGCGAGACTACAACACTGCAGGATCACGAGACTGCAGGACTATGGGAATGCAGGATCGCTGGACTGTGGGACTGCAAGACTACGGGATCGCGGGAATGAAGGACGACGATATTGCGAGACTGCGGGATGCAGGACTGTGACATGGCCGATATGCGGGATGCGGGGCTTTGACATGGCCAATATGTGGGATGCAGGGCTTTGAAAAGGATGAAATGTGGGATCACTATGCCCGAAGCCCCCAACCTCCGATATGTGGTACACAGCTCTGCCTGGACCCACCGATAGCCGATTTGCGATACCGATGATCGGTTGATCGCTGATTCCGTTGCATGCCTTGTTGCCACTTTGGAAAAGCATTGATTTGCGATTGGCCCATGGTCCTGTGACATGCGATTTCCATATGCCCTTTAGTGTTTTCGCTTTGTTTTTCGAGCTTTCCAAGAGTAACTTCAACATGCTCTATCTTTTCACCTAGAAGTGAATTCTTGGACTTCCATATACCGTTGGAAAACTCTTTCTAAGAACTATGCAATGGATAGGGTTCATCTAAGTTTTGAAAGATTCTATGGCTTAGAAAATGGATTTAAAATTCACTGCTTTTTTGCACTCTAGGAAACTAATAACCATATAAAGTAGTGAATGACAACATTGGCTCAAATTGGGGACAGTGCCTTACTGGAAAGGTGCTGAGAACATGCCTCAAAATTCTGTTGCCGAAACATGGGGGATAACCACCGGGTCCAGACCTTAAGACAACTCATTTTCCATTTAAAGTGGTGGCTCCGACTGTGGATAATGGAACCAATTTCCCAGTGTGGGTTTTAAGATGAGAGTGGGTGGTTTATGAGTGCTTTGCAATAGAATAATCATAATCTAAGTGACCTATTCTACAATGCAATTTCTCTAACTAACTTATTTTAATATAAACCTAGGTGTTCTTGTGTGATATGCGATCTACAAGGATATCAATTTAGCATGTGATAATAAATATTGAACACAACTAAATAGAGATGATAACGTAAAAGACAATTCCTTTGACTAAATAGTTAGTCAAAGGAATTTATAAAATATATCACATATATGATGAGTTAAATATGAAAATCACAACTTCAACTAGGCATCATACAAAAGTGCAATTAACGCTTAACAAAAATAATAAATTTCACATATAATCCATGAAAGTAAAGTTTTGCCACTAATTAAATGTAAACAGAATCAATCATACATGATAATAGTACCATATGTGTGAAGTCTTGCTCATTTGACAAATGACATAGGCCAACCTTTTTCTTCAAATCGAATTGTCTCCCAAGAATACAAAAGTGCATCAACAAAGGAAAGTAGTCTAATATCTGAAAGAAATGATCATGTTCCATCATTTCACCAAAGCATTCACAAACTTACAATAGTGCATTCTTTGCAAATGTTTTTGATAGAATTCTAGACCCTTCTCTAAATGCATGAGAAGGGTATAAATAGTACTCTAACTAAATTGTGTAAAAATAGATTATACAAAATTTGAGGAGGTTTCAAACACCCTTCCTCCTAACTAGGTAACTAACTCCAAAAATAAACAAAACTAAGAGGATGACTTGCTATCTACCAGCTTGTCCTTTAAATTGCAAATATCGGTCATTGGTTGAATTTGAGGAGGTGGCCCGAAATGAGTCCTGAGCTGTCCTATGAAGATCGCATCGGGAGCGGTGGCAACATCCTTTGAATCGTGCGAAGGGAACAATTGAGGGTCATAATCTAGCTATGTGGCTTAACCAGACACTGCCAATATTATTCCCAATTGGTCGTGGTCAGTTTCGTAATTACCTCTCTCTGCATCCCCATCTTTTCTCTCCCCTTTCTCCCTTAGCAGAGTAGATACCTTAGTAGCCTTGTCCATAGTGGCCAATGCATATGCTCCCGTGAACTGTGATAATCTAGTCAAGTTATCAGCTGGATTGAAAGGAATGTCATTCCAGACAATGTCCATGGGTTTGTTTCCAGGTGGGAATTCAAGTGCGTCTAGCCTTCTCCTTTTTTTTTTCCTTCTAACTACAACCTTGTGGAGAGGGATATATAACACATCAAGTGGAGGTATGTCAATCACTTTGAGAACAATCTCCAATGCGGGTAGAGCAGGGATAATTTTAGTATGCTGGGACGCTGTTTCTTGTTCCTCCATAGGTGTAGATTGTCCATCAATAGACTTGGGCTCTGTATCTTTATGAACATGCAGAGGAGTTTTGAATTCCTATGTTTCATGGGCATTTGAGGCTTTGCGAGTGCCTTGCAATTTCTGATTAAACTGAACCCGCTCCTGCTCCAAACTACCGCCTTTGGTCTCTGAACCAATTTATGTAGCCAGGGTGCTCATTACTTGCTTCTTAGCTGACTTCCTATTGGAATCACCTGTGTTGTCGACATCTTGGGGCTTCCCCGTGTCTGGTGTCTTCTCATTGTTTATCTAAGAGTCTATTTGAGAGCTAGGGCCTCCACTATCAACAGTGATGCTTGGAGTAGACTTATCCTCGGGTTTTAATAGATGAATTGGGATCACCCAAAGCCTCTCATCTCTGAATTCCTGAAATATTTGAAAATATTCACGTTTCAGATTCGCTTTTGCCTGTTCGAACGCTTATTCTAAGGATACAACTAACTGTAACAAATACTCAAAATGATTATTGTCATGATTGTATGGCTTGATTTTAACTCCAATAGTGACATTGTATGCCACTTTATTTAGATCAAATTGCCTCTTAGGCAATGTATGAAGCCTGAGGGCTTCCATATGTGTTGATTCCTTAGTGGCATGAACAAAATTGGCTAAAGCAAAAGAACTGCATGATAGGGAAAATGGGCCATAATGACTTCTTGCCATCTTTGATAACTTTAGTCAGGCCCTTTCCCACAGTCTAGCAGGAAACCTTTCTTGCTAATAACTTATCAGAAACATATAAAGGAATGACGTGTGGATTAGCTATGCTACCAAAAACTCTAATATAGGTGAACCACTCTTCAATAAAATACTTTCGGATAGTAAGCAGGTCCGCTGTAGTGTCTTGGGAAAACCTAAGGGTTTTCTTATTGAAAATTTGATGTAGGGGCAACACAAAAACATGAAATATCTTATAGAAGTGAGGTATGTAATGTGACTCCCATATTTTTTTATGACTGAGATGGATTGGGTAAGGAACTTATAAGGTCCATTTCCAACCCATGGTTGGAAATGTTGTTCAAAAACTAATAACATCCATAATGTAGGCTCTAAAATAGAAGGGAAGGAGGTTATCTAAAAAGGAGGCTTTCTTCTGTCGATATTTGGTAATGGTGGTGGCTAGGTTGTCAGATAGGATGGAATGCCAATTCATGATATGGGAATTAACATAGGCATCAATCAGAGGAATCCATTCTATTGAAAACTTAGTATTATTGGGTAGCCCATACAATCTACATAACATGGCTACTATATAGTTGTAGGGGTTTGTCAAAGAGGCTATAGCATACATACCTGATTTTTCATACTTGAATTTGTTGTCCAACACCCTCCAACCTTGAATTAGCTTGAAGGGTTCTGGATTCTTCTTTGTGAAGTTAGCCACAAATGTATTGTCATAGATATCCTGGGGATCAGGTATATGGTACATCTTCTTTAGATCCTCTTCTCTGAATGATGCTATGTGCTCCATCTTTGAATTCTTGAACTGCCTATCTTCAATGATAATGTTTTCAATCACCCACCTGATCATATTTGTATAGGGAGGATTTTAGCCCTTACTCCTATCCTATGAAGGAATGAACAAGAAGCATCTCTATATTGAAGTTCCGAAGGCCTTTTGAGTCAATTGTTGCTCTTGTAATAGTGATTTTAGGATGCTCATCCTCCAGCCTATTGTAAATTACTTCCCAACCTCTTGCGCCTCCGGCATCATCACAAAATGTATCAATAAAGATAGGAGCCATCTCTGTAAACTCAGCTTCAACAATGGTATGTTTTCTCTATTTCTGCATCACCTTTCTTAGGGACATGTCTTTTGTCGCTTTCCTAAGATAGACAATATATATCAGTGTAGACGATATCTAGTAATTAAGATTGAAAGCTTCTGTGAAATGACTTTGGATCGTGAGAAAAGTTTTAATGAGATACTCGATTATAACTACCCATAACCAGGAAAATGATTATCCTTCCTCGGGCCGCTAAATATTTAATTACCTGTCAACTCGTTTGTTTTAGCATTTAAAATGTAATTATTCCACACATTTTACTGGACTTAATCGTGCATCATGGTGCTAAAAGGAACACATTATAGCATTATCGAATGTATTAGGCGAAATGTGATTGCGAAGATCACAATATCACATTTCACAAATCGTTTGTGATTTTTCTAATGGCATGGTCATGTTTCTTGTGAACTATGCAAAGTGCGAAATGACAAGGTGATGTTATCACAGCGGGAGACCTAATCTCATATCGCAATTTTGTAAAGGTTTTTTAACATGGTCATATGGAAAAGTGCAATTTGTGATTTGCGATATGGATTTCATCCTTAGTTAGTTTTGCAAGGTTTTGCTAGGAATTTTCTTAGAGTTAGGGTTTTATTATCCTAAGCCTAAAAATTTAAAAGGGTCCCCATTTACAACTCTAAGCCTAGCTATTGTTTGTTATAAATGAGGGGGTTGTTTCATAGTACAACAATTGGTGATTCACCTGGGAGAACCAATTATCTCTGAATAGTTTTCTGAAATTTCTAAAAACTTTCAAAGTAATTAGGGTTATAAGAGTAATGATTACATGAGTTATAAGGTAAACAACATGTCTCTGGAATCATCATTACTTTCTCAGCTTATTTACTTAATTACTTGCATTAGCCAATAAAGTTTAAAGAAATATAGTAGGTGTATTTTGCAGATTAGTTTTTTGTAGTTTACTCATTTATCACAGATAGAGCCTCTATTGCCAGCAGGCGTTCATAGCCTCGATAGGGTTATCTTTTAACCAACAATGACTCATTGCCCCATCTGTATGAATTTTCAAATTTCAAAATGAGATTCAATTGGATTGAATCTCACTTGGACCTTGTCCTCTTTTTCCTTTTTTGAATGTAATCTTTCTCTTTTTTTTGGTTTATTAAAAGACATTATCTAGGCGTGGTAACCTACTAATGACAATGCCATTCACTGGTTGTAACTAAACTAAACAACCTGGCTCTTGATGAGACCCCTTGTCTTCTGATCGAGGAGACCATTAGCTATTGCCTTGTTTGGTATGGAGTATTGGTAATATCGGTTTAATCACTTCCCTATGAACATGGTAAACAAGCTCGTAATGAAACTTTTTATCTTTTATGTTTTTTATATTTTAGAATTACACTCTAAAAAAGGAAAATTTTAATGGATGGGGTGGATCATTGGCTCTTTTGTGTAGGAATATACAGGGTAAGTTCCTCATACAGAACACCAAAAGGATACTGCTCACAAACAGATCACAGCTCAATACACCAGTATTTTGACGTGGTTAAAACCCTCAGAGAGGGAAACAGTCCACGACCTGTGCCAACGTGGCTACTACAGGAAATTTATTAATAAAAGAATGAAAATTTACATAAGCTTCTCTCATGCACGGTGAACCTACAAATGAACCTCCATGCGCTTTAAATAGAATTTATGGACCAACCGGGTGTCAAGCCACGGATCAGGTGTCGATAATACCGAGGAGAGAATGAACCGTCGGATCACTACATATCGTGACCGTCGGATTGTAAGTTACAAATGTACATGTTAAAGAAACACACTTTACCTAACTCTATACTAGACCAAGTTATACTTAACTATTCCTACGTGTCGGAATATCCTAACATTTCAAGAGTTTTGGATGATAATGATAAAGTTTTTTAAGATGATGATCTACAAAAAGTCCTTACTAGGTTAAATATTCTTTTGTGGGTTGTTAACAAAACCTTCATATTCTATAAAAATAAGAGTTCGTTTGTAAAATAAATGTTTTAAGCAAGGTCAAGTTTTTCCAAAGAAATCAAGTTTACTTTAATACTCAAATGTCCTAATTATTCCTTTTAACTCTTACTTTCTTATAAAAGCGAAAGAACATAAATATTATCAAAGGTTTTATTCTGAAAAGCCAAAAGTAAATATTAGTTAACTATTGATTTCCTAGAAAGAAACATGTTTTAATATTGGAAGAGGTTATCTCCTAGGAGAGGTAATTTTTCAAAATTTTCCCATTGGCAGGCAAAAAATCCTTCTTACGTGACAAGTTTTGTAGAAGAAATGTTGATTGTCCGATTTTTTCAATGATCTGAAAAGGGCCAAGCCATAGTCTTTGGAATTTGGTATGTCTACCCTTTTCCTCATGTGCTTTGTCCCATTTCAAAACCAAGTCACCTACTTCAAGATTTTTATGACTGGTAGAATTTGTGTCAAAAGAAGCTTTGACTAATTGTTGATGATGGAAGTGGGTTGCTTTAGCATTTTATCTTTCTTCTTCAAGCTTGAGAATTTGAAATTGTTTGGCTTGAATAGAAGACGAAGGGTTTTCATCAATAAATTGCACTAGGGCAAGAGATGGGATTGCTACGTTTGTTGGAAGAACAACTTATTTTCCATCAAATAAAGCGAAAGGTGAAGAACCAATAGAGGTGCTCTGAGTAATCCTGTCTGCCCATAGAGAAAATGTTAATGCTTTGTGCCAATTCCTGTGATTTTGATTAATAGTCCTTTTGATAATTCTAATGAGGTTCTTGTTTGTTGATTATGTTAATCCATTACCTTGCGGATAATAATTGGCTGAATATTTCAACTTGAAACCTCGCTTAAGAGCAAATTATACCATTATATTTCCAGAAAAGTAAGATGCATTGTTAAACATTAAAGCTGAGGGTAAGCCAAACCCGATAATTATGTACTGATCAATAAAGTCTGTAATATTTTTTGTATTAGCTACCTTTAATGGGACAACCTCTACCCACTTAGTAAAGTAATCAGTAGTTGTAAGGATGTACTTATGATGTTTGGAAGAGTTAGGAACAATCTCACCAATTATGTCTAATCCCCATTGTTCGAATGGTTGTTGGATGTTAACTGGTTGTAAAGAGAATGCTGGCCTTCTTTCTCTTCCAGCTATAGTTTAAAAAGTTTTGCACTTCCTTGCATATTCATGTGCATCTTTAAATACTGTTGGCCAATAATACCCCGCATGTATGATTTTGTGGGCCGTGGTATTTCCTCCAAAATGTCCTCCAGCTGGTGCATCATGTAATTCCGGCATGACCTTTTCGGCTTCAGGTTTCTCTATGCATCTCAGCAATACTAAATCATAATTCTTCCTAAAACATTCATCATTGACTAGCTCATAATGATTTTATTTCAATATTAAAGCTCGCTTTGTTTTATAATTAAGATGCATATGAGCATACCCATTTTTTAGATAAAATTTCAAATCAAAATATTGTGATTGCGTCTCATTGAGGCTTACCTATGATATTTGTACTTCGTTACCTTGTTCTTCTTTTGGTGGTAACTGGGAAGCTCCGGTTAACATCCTGTAAAAGCCTTGGCCCCTAACAATTTTAGCTGGCTGAATTTCTACATCATATTCTTAGAGTGCAGTTACCCAATTAGCTCTTTTCTCCCCTACTTCTCTTTGGATCAATAGTTGTCTTACCGCAGGGTAGGGTACAATTATCTTTGTATGGATTTTACGAAGAAAAGGTCTGAAATGTTTCAAAGTTAAAAAAAAAAAAAAAAACAAATCCTTGTTTCACTACAGCTGAATAATTTAACTTGGTGCCTTGCAAGTTAGAACTAAAGAAGGAGATGGGTGCCTCAACATTTTCATTGTTTAGTTGTGTCAAAACTACTGCATATGATGTATCAGATGAAAAAGTATACAATACAAAAGGTTTGAGAAAGTCTGGAGTTGTCAATGAGGGAGCATTCATAATAGCTTTTTTAATCAACTCAAATGACTCTCTTTCATCCTTGTTCCATCTGAAAATTGCATTTTTTCTTATCATTGCTTGAAGGGGTAGAACAATTTGTGAAAAATATGGGACAAATCTTTGTACAAAATTTATTTGGCCTAGGAAGGATTGCATGTTTTTCTTGTTGTGTGGGAGGGGAATTTTTTCAATCTCTTGGACTCTATCAGGATCAATGTAAATTCCTTTCTTGGATACTATAAACCTAAGGAGTTTGCCTTCTGGTAAAGCAAAATATGATTTTTTGGGATTTAAGGAAATGCCATATTTCTTGCACCTTTCTAAGATGTGTTTCAAGTCACTTAAATGATTGTTCGTATCCTTGGAATAGTTTGTGATATCATCCAGGTAAATAACCACTTATTTATTGATTAGACCTCTAAAAAATGTCCATAGCACATTGAAATGTGGCACCCACATTAATGAGTCCGAAAGGCATTTTCTGATAGACACATTTTCCCCACTTGGTCCTGAATGTTGTCTTTAATCTATCATCTAGATGCACAAGTATTTTATATCCTGAGAATCCATATAGAAAGGAAATTAATTTAGAACCTGCAACTAATTGTAATATTTGTTCCATGGTGGGCAAGGGAAAATTATCTTTTCATCAAGCTTAATTCAGGTTTCTAAAATCAATACAAATCCTAATATCTTCGTTCTTTTTCCTTATGGGTACCATATTTGATAACCACTTAGAATGTCTAACCGAGAATATTATTTTGGATTTCAGAAGCTTGTTCAATTCTGATTTGATTTGACTTTCAAGGTTTGGGGGAATTTTGCGAAGCTTCTATTGAACTAGTTTTTCATTTGAAGTCATAGCTATGGTATGTTGAATTATAGAGGTATCATAAGTTTTTAGACCTGCATAATCCCAAGCAAAAACACCTTTATATGTCTTCAACAACCTGATGAATGATGTTCTTTCTTCAAATGATAGGCCTAGACCTAGGTTGACATTTTGAGGTTTTTCGTTTGACCCTGGCTTTACTACTTCAAATATCAAAGTAGAACTTTGAGTTTTGGAGTTAGTAGTTTTCATAAATCTATCCTTTAGATCATAAATATCTTCCATTTTAACCACAAACTTTGGGATTGGGTTATGATCATGATTAAGTTTGATTTCTAGATCATGCTCATGTTCATCTATGATCTGTTCTTCATACGATCCCTTTGATGTAAGTAAATTAACTATATCTGTATCGTTGTTGAATACTCTCCAATTTGTTACATTATCAAGAATTGATGGCCTAAATATTAATTCTATTGAAAATTTGTCTGGACTAAAGTATTCTGAGGGTATAAGCCTGGATGCCACATTAGCAAGTAAGTTAGCACTTGCGTTTTGTAATCTAGGGACTAAAGATATGTTGAAAGCAGAAAAATGAGAAGTCAATTTCTGAGCTAAAGATTGATATGTTTAAGGTGCCCAGAGACACAATGAATTGTATTTCTCACCTGTTTGACAATTATCTCCGAATCACCATATACTTGCAGGTATTTGACATTAAGACTGATGGCTTTATAAAACCCTTGGATTAGTGCTTCATATTCAGCGACATTGTTAGTGCACTGGAATTCAAGTCTATAGGTCAGCATGGTTTTCTCTCCTTGCGGATTGATCAAAATGCATCCTGCACCTGCACCATCCTCTGATTTAGAACTGTCAAAATAGAAAGTCTAGAATGGAGAGTTATTAGAAACTTTATCTACTAAATTTAGACATTTGGAAGGACTCGTTTGTGAAAATTTTTCAATTTGAGAGACTACAACGTTATCTAAAAAGGGAGACCTCTGAGCATTAAAGGATCCTAAAGAGGACTCGGCTGAGCAATTTCCAATGATATTATTAGTGATATCAACAGTTTCGTTGCTTCCCTCGAGGTCGGTGACCGTATATTTCATGAATTTCTCTCAGTCTACCCTAATTTGGTTAGGTTTACCATTGTGTGGAAACCACATGTGAGACCAATCAGTTGCGAAATAACCATGAAGCATCTTAGACCAGTCCCTACTGAGAATTAATCCATAAAATTCAGGGATATCAACTTCTAGAATATCAATTATTTGTGAAACTTTTGGATTAGAGGAAAGCCTAATTGAAATTGATGCTATTTCTCCAAGCACCTCGATTTTTGTCCTATCTAGCTGAACTATGTGCACTGCATATTTTTGAGGTGTAATGCTCAATTTGGTACACACAGCCCTTGGCATTATATTTGAGGAGGTTCTTGAATCAACAAGGCAGTTGTGAACGTTCCTGTTGAAAATTTCATAAGTGAGTAGAAATGGAGGAACATGAGAAATAGACCTATCACCAATCAGAATTAGATCTGGGGGATCTATCTTGTTTGAGCATGAGGGAGGTTTTCCCATATTGTAGGTAGCTTGAGTAACTACAATAGATGGCAGAGGGGATACTGGAACTACTTTCAATTCCCTTAATAAAATCTTTTACTGTTGTTTGAGTTTAGTGAGATCATGCAGCAAGATGTTAGCTCTAGTCTTTTTCATGTCTTCCACTATATTGTATTCGACCGTGTCTGAGATTACCAATGTTTTTGAGGAATTTGGGCAATTTGGAGGGATAGGATCGGTTTGGCTAGTCTTCGATTTCTTAACCATTTTTTTTTCCTTTGCAGGAGTAGCAACATTTTGTTTGTGATTTGTGATAAACATGTCAGAAGAATTTTTGCTTCTTGCAGCCACTGGTATTGCTTGTGCCTCTTCTTCAGTTGGGAGAATAAAATCCCCCATCCTGTTTAGTTCAATTTCTTCTTCCCTTTCAGCTTCCTCTTCATTTAGTGAATCTTCTTCTGTTTCTTGGTCAGATTCAACATTTGAAATGGTGTTTTGGGGTTGTGACATAGAAGAAGGGTCACTTTTAAATGATTGAAAAAGGTTTCTTAGGAGTAGAGGATTCTGCAACTTGTTTTTTAATTTCGACCATTTTGTTGGACATCATCTTTAACACTTTCTGAAGGCCTTCAAGCTTGAAAGGGTCTTTTGTAGCCTTCTTCTTAGAGTCACCCTTAAATGTCACTTTTTTGGTCTTCCTTTCATATGTTTGTGATCTCTTTTCCAAAGCTATGATTCTTCTTTCTACAGATAAGGCTTCTTTCATGTTTTCTACAAGGGTAGCCTTATTGGCTCTATCTACAAAAATTGCAATATTAAAAGGGAGAGATGATATATACCATTCTATTTCTACATCTACAACAGGTTTAGGGGGAGCTGGGATTTTGTTTAGCAATTTGTTAAATTTGGAGTTGAAATCTTTGATCTTTTCATCTGGATTAGCTTTCAAATTAGAAAGATCATTGATCAAGGATGCTATGGTCCTACCATCACCAAATTTTGCAAGAAACACTTCTTGAAAAGTATCCTAGTCTATAATTGAACCTGCTGGGAGGGAAAAATACCAAGACCCAGCAAATCCTTGGAAAGTATAAGGAAACATTTTGATTACAACATCTTCATGTGCAACCCCATTGAGATTCATGACTAACATAAAATTATTTAGATGTTCTTCGGTCGGGAGAGCATCGTCAGGATTATACTTAGGGAGCCATTTTTCTGGGTTTGATGGGAGTGTATTTAGATTTTCAACTAGGAAAGCGCCAGGATTTGTCCAAGGTTGATTGGCCATAACTTGAGTCGGGGACTGAGAAAATGGGAAGGTCGGTCTAGAAGTAGGTATAGATGGCGGAGAACTTACTACTAGATTAGTACTAATAATTGTAGCATTAATTGGAGAAGTGGATATTTGAGAAGCCGTGGACTGAATGGAAGTGGATGGAGGAGTGAATGGATGGAAAGGTGATGTGATCTCACTAGTATATGATTCAAATGCTAATGAAGTGACTTTCCTATGTCGTGGAGGAATGGGGAACTTGAAAGGGGTAACCCCAAGTCTCTCAGTTTGCAGTCTAGTCAATACACCAGTTTGCTATAATAAGGAGGTAACACTCTCTTTAGATACTTTGGGTCTCTGTGGTTCCTCTGCAAAAATGGATATCTGTTCCAATTTCTGCATCAAAGAATGAAATTTGGGAGACTTAGGAGTATAATCTGGAGAAGGTGGTTGCCTCACTACTTCAGGAGATGAGGGAGATGTGTCTACAACTTTAGACTTCCGATTAGGAGATTCTGAATGAGTTTGAGAAGGTGTAAAAATGGTGGAGGGGTTTTGACTCTTATGAATGCTTTTCAAATGATTTTTAGCTTCATTTTCCATTCATTCTTGAATTCCCTCCTTCTAGCACCAAAATGTTGCAGCCTCAAAATTTTGCTCCCAAAACATGGGGGATAACCATATGGTCCGGACCTTAAGACAACTCCTTTTCCATTTAAAGTGGTGGCTTTGACTGGGGATAATGGGACCAATTTCCTAGTGTGGGTTTTAAGATGAGAGTGGGTGGTCTATGAGTGCTTTTCAATAGAATAATGATAATCTAAGTGACCTAATCTAGAATGAAATTTCTCTAAGTAACATATTCTAATATAAATCGGGTATTCTTGTGTGATATGTGATCTACAAGGATATCTATTTAGCATGTGATAATAAATATTGAACACAACTAAACAGAGATGATAACTTAAAAGATAATTCCTTTGACTAAATAGTTAGTCAAAGGAATTTATAAAATATATCGCATATATGATGAGTTATATATGAAAATCACAACTTCAACTAGGCATTATACAAAAGTGCAATTAACGCTTAACAGAAATAATAAATCTCACATATAATCCATGAAAGTAAAGTTTTGCCACTAATTAAATGTAAAGAGAATCTATCATACATGATAATAGTACCATATGTGTGAAGTCCTGCTAAATTGACAAGTGACATAGACCAACTTCTTTCTTCAAATCAAATTGTCTCCCAAGAATACAAAAGTGCGTCAACAAAGGAAAGTAGTTTGATATCTAAAAGAAACAATCATGTTCCATCATTTCACCAAAGCATTCAAAAAATTACAATAATGCATTCTTTGCAAATGTTTTTGATAAAATTCTAGACCCTTCTCTAAATGCATGAGAAGGGTATAAATACTACTCTAACTAAATTGTGCAAAAATAGACTGTACAAAATTTGAGGAGGTTTCAACCAACCTTCCTCCTAACTAGGTAACTAACTCCAAAAATAAACAGAGTCTAAATAAATAAAACTAAGAGGATGACTTGTTGTCTACCAGCTTTTCCTTTAAATCACAAGTATTGGTCATCGGTTGAATTTGAGGAGGTCGCCCGAAATGAGTCCTGAGTTGTCTTGTGAAGATCGCATCGGTGAGCAGTGGCAAAATCCTTTGAGTCGTGTGAAGGGAACAGTTGAGGGTCATAATCTGGCTATGTGGCTTAACCAAATACTGCCAATACGATTCCCAGTTGGTCGTGGTTAGTTTCATAATTACCTCTCTCTGCCTCCTCGCCTTTTCTCTCCTCTTTCTCCCTTAGAAAAGTACAGACCTCAGTAGCCTTGTCCATAGTGGCCGCTGTGTATGCTCCCGTGAATTGTGATAGTCTAGTCAAGTTCTTGGCCAAATTGAAAGGAATGTCCTTCCAGACAATTTCCATGGGTTCGTTTCCAGGTGGGAATTCAGGTGCATCTACCCTTCTCCTTTTTTTTTGCCTTCTAACTACAACCTTAATGAGAGGGCTATAGAACACATCAAGTGGAGGTATTTAGATCACTTTGAGAAAAATATCTGATGTGGGTAGAGTAAGTATAATTTTAGTATGTTGGGACGTTGTTTCTTGTTCCTCCATAGGTGTATATTGTCCATCAACAGACTTGGACTCTGTATCTTTATGAACATGTGAAGGAGTTTTGATTTCCTTTGTTTCTTAGGCATTTGAGGCTTTGGGAGTTCCTTGCAATTTCTGATTAAACTGATCCCACTGCTGATCCAAACTACCCACTTTGGTCTCTGAACCTGTTTCTGTAGCCGGGGTGCTCATCACTTGCTTCTCAGCTAACTTCCTCCTGGACTCAGTTGTGTTGTCGGCATCTCGGGACTTCCCTGTGTTTGGTGTCTTCTCAGTGTTTACCTGAGAGTCTATTTGAGAGCTAGGGACTCCACTATCAACAATGACGCTTGGAGTAGACTTATCCTCGAGTTTTAATAGATGCACTGGGGTCACCCATAGCCTTTCATCTCTGAATTCCTGAAATATTTGAAAATCTTCACGTTTCAGATTCTCTTTTGCCCATTCACTTGTTCGAAGGATACGACTGACTATAACAAATCCTCAAAATGATTATCGTCATGATTGTATGGCTTGAGTTTAACTCTAGTAGTGACATTTTATGCCACTTTGTTTGGATAAAATTGCCTCTTAGGCAATGTATGGCACCTGAGGGCTTCCATATGTGTTTATTCCTTACTGGCATGAACAAAATTAGCTAAAGCAAAAGAATCACATTTGACAAGGAAAATGGGCCATAATGACTTCTTGTTGTCTTTGAGAACTTTAGTCAGGCCCTTTCCCACAATTTGGTAGGTGATCTCTCTTGATAATAACTTATCAGAAACATATAAAGGAAGGACATGTGGATCATTTGTGCTACCAAAATCCCTAATATAGGTGAACCACTCTTCAATAAAATACTTGCCGACAGTAAGTAGGTCTGCTACAGCTTCTTGGGAAAACCTAAGGGATTTCTTATTGAAAATCATTTGATGTAGGGGCAACACAACATCATGGAATATCTTATAGAATTGAGGTATTTAATGTGTGTTGGGTGTGGAGCATGATTATTTAGAGGTCTCTATTTCAGTTGGATGTATACCCCAGGAAGTTTGTACACCCCTCCACGCGGGGGGGTGTAGGGGGGACTTGTCCCCCCCGCAAGGGTTCAGGGGGGCTATTCCCCCCCGGCTGGGGGGGCTAGGGGCCAGTGGTCCCCCGACGGGGGTTTCGGGGGTAGCGCCTTCAAAGCTAAAAACAGATGTAATATTGCCTTGTAAAAGTCTAGTAATTTCTAGTCAATCTAGGCTGTTCATTAGGTAGATGATTTGACGGTAGAAGTTATGTTTAATTTAGGGTTTTTTGCCCTAGAAGGCAACCCCTCACTATATATGAGGGAATTGTATTGCGTCTATGTATATCTGATTCTGAGTGAGGAAGAGAGAGGAGATTGAGAGCGAAGAGGGTGTTACAGCCGATCTGTTGTAGGTTGTATCTCTTCAGTTTGCTGGATAATATAATAAAAGAAGGACTGGCTATTTCTATATGTGTCTCTCTTGTTTTATGTGTTTTCTGTGTTTATATTTCTGCAATATTTTATGTGTTCCATTGCTCTGTAATATATAATTTTCTAACAATGTGACTCCCATATTTGGTTATGACTGAGATGGATTGGGTAAGGATCTTGTAAGGTCCATTTCCAACCCATGGTTGGAAATGTTGTGCAAAAATAGATAGCATCCATAATGTAGGCACTAAAATAGAAGGGAGGGAGGTTATTTGAAAATGAGGCTTTCTTCTGTCGATATTCGGTAATGGTGGTGGCTAGGTTGTCAGATAGGATGGAATGCCAATTCATGATATGGGAATTAACATAGGCATCAATCAGAGGAATCCATTCTATTGAAAACTTAGTATTATTGGGTAGCCCATACAATCTACATAACATGGCTGCTACATAGTTGTAGGGGTTTTCCAAAGAGGCTATAGCATACATACCTAATTTGTCATACTTGAATTTGTTTACCAACACTGTCCAACCCTAAATTAGCTTGAAGAGGTCTGGATTCTTCTTTGCGAATTTAGCCACAAATGTACTGTCATAGATATCCTAGGGATTAGGTATGTGATACATCTTCTTCATATCCTCTTCTTTGAATGACCCTATGAGCTCCATATTTGAATTCTTCAATTGCCTATCTTCAATGATAAGGTTTTCAATCACCCACCTGTTCGTATCTGTATAGGGGAGGATTTTATCCGTTGCTCCTATCTTATGAAGGAATGAATAGGAAGCATCTTTACATTGAAGTTCTGAAGGCCTTTTAGAGTCAGATGTTGCTCTCGTAATAGTGATTTTAGGATGCTCGTCCTCCAGCCTATTGTAAATTACTTCCCAAGCTATTGCGCCTCCAGAAGCATCACAAACTGTATCAGCAAAGATAGGGGCCATCTCTGTAAACTCAACTTCAACAATGGTTTGTTTGCTTTCTTTTTGCATCACCTTTCTTAGGGACATGTCTTTTGTCTTTCATGAGATAGACAAGAAATATCAGCGCAGATGATATCTAGTAATTAAGATTGAAAGCTTCTGTGAAATGACTTTGGATTGTGAGAAACGTTTCAATGAGATACTCGATTATAACTACCCATAACCAGGAAAATGATTATCCTTCCTCGAGGCGCTAAATATTTAATGACCTGTTGACTCGTTTGTCTTAGCATTTAAAACGTAATTATTCCACACGTTTTACCAGACTTAATTATGCATTGCGGTGCTAAAAGGGACACAATATAGTGTTATCTGATGTATTAGGTGAAATGCAATTGGGGAGATTGCATTTCGCAAATATTTTGTGGTTGTTCTAGTGGCATGATCAAGTTTCTTGTGAACTATGCGAAGTGTGAAATGCGATTGTGAAATGATAAGGTGTTGTTATCGCAGTGGGCGACCTAATCACATATCGCAATTTTGTAAAGGTTTTTTAACATGGTCATGTGGAAAAGTGTGATTTGTGATTTGCAATATGGATTTCATCCTTAGTTAGTTTTGCAAGGTTTTGCTAGGAATTTTCTTAGAGTTAGGGTTTTATTATCCTAAGCCTAAAAATTTAAAAGGGCCCCCATTTACAACTCTAAGCCTAGATATTGTTTGTTATAAATGTGGGGGTTGTTTCATAGTACAACACAACTGAAAAGAAAATGCTCAACTGGTGAGGTTATTTATGTACATTCCTACTTATGCACCAGAGCTTAATTCACCTATGTGAGTTCAACCCTTCAATGAAGCTAGGCTAGAATTTGAGTTCTGGACTTAGTGCCTTCATGCTACTGAAAAATAAAGATTAAAACAAGCATGCACCATGAAAAATATTCAAACAAGGAACCAGATGCATGTCGTTGAAACAACCTCTACTGCTAGCTTAAAAATATGCTCATATACTCAGCCAAAGGTTCATTGAATTCACAAGGAAATCTTGCAGCTGTCTCTTTTTCATGAGCAATTTGTTGACTAGTATCCTCTTCGCCATGATAGCCACAAACACCATCCCGCTCCTCAACTTTAAATTTTTCAAGAAAATCTTGTTGTTGATATTTCTATACCCATTCTTCGAAGGGCCAATCCCCTTGGAAATCTACAATAGATTCTTCATTGTTTGAACTATAAGAGTCACATATTTGAGAATTTGTTGAGATTCCTTGGCGGGAAACTTTCTGCAGTAGGCAACAACAACTTTCACATGGTCTTTCATCTTTGGGCTCTTCTTGAGAAACTTGCTATTGGGAGATTTCTCCCCATTTGCAGGTAAACAACTACTTATGAACATCCACGACCATCTCATCCTCCTCAGAATAATATTAATCATAAATCAAAGGATTTTCTTGATCTTGATCTGTAGGTGAAGGGTGTGCATTGTAAACTGGAGCCTCTTCATTAACCTCCTGGTAGGCCTCCTTTCCTTGTGCAGCTTCCCATGATTGGGGTTGTGGCTCTGCAATTCTTGACTCTTCACCAAATTCATGTTCATCATAGGAAGGAGGAACGTCAAATTCATCCGAATCAGACCCCTGAGGGCTTGTTGGCAGCTCAATGATATTTCCTTCTTTTCTTTCTCGCTCATTTGATGATGCTTCTTGATGTGAATGGATATTTTCATTGAGAAAATATCCACAAACATCCTCAGCAGGGTCTTCGACCTCTAGAATGTCTTCATCATTAAAATGCGCGCAAAAATATTCAAATAGTGAATTCGGTGGGTAAAATATTTTGAAATATTGATAGAATGTTGTATTAAAAAATGTCAAGGAAGATATGCTGCCACGAGGTATCGTTTTAAACTCAACTCTAGCATCCTCTTCTAAAGACAACTTGAACAACTTCATTTATACATCTTCAAGATAAATACCTTGTTGCTCCAAGCATTCATAAAAATCTTTGAGGTGTTGGTTAGGCCTTCTCTCTTTGTTCCCGCTGAATCTAGGCAAATACAAATTATACACATGAAATGCAGGGACATGATTGGGATAACCAACAATAGAAGAGAAATCTAGTGGGGAAAATTGGTTGGCCAGGAATGCAGGAAGGGCCATCTTGAAAACCTCCATATATGATTGATTTTAGCTTCAACAGTAGGGAGAGTTTTGGGTTGATGTAGCATATGAGTGATTATGGGGCTGCTTGAAAGCCAGGATGATCAAATAGAGAAATGGACAATGGATTCGCAAGGATGTTTACCATAAAATTGATGCGGAGTCACCAAGATGAGAGATCTTCAACCCACAATTCCCTTTCTCACCTAACATAGGAAATGTAAAATTTTGTCGTACCCAGGGAAATGTATTCTAATTCGTTCCTCGGCAGCAACGCCAAAAAGATGTTGTCGCTTCAAATTGAAATAGTAGCACAAGTGCTACAAGGGAGATAGAAATCCTCCTAGAGACAGCCTTTGGCTTGATTGTAGACCAGTGCCTGGGAAATCTTAAAGAGAGGAGTGCTTAATAAATAATCTGTGAGGGATTTTCAGCACTCCAATTGTCATGTAAAAAAGTAATAGGATGGGCAAGTGGTTTAATAAGCCTTCACTGAGGTAGTTTCAAGCCAACACATGGATCCAAATGTTGGGGGTATATTTGAGGAAATGTCAAATAGAAATGCCCTCTTCTTCTGGTGGCCGACACATAACAATGAGACAGCTTAAAACTGAAGTTGTAGAAATGGTGGAGAGGAGGAAAGGAAGGAGGAAAGTAGATGCATAGGGATGTAACAAACAAAATCCTAAGAAGGAATGTTCCAACAGAAATATGGAATTTGATGTATAGGGCTATAAACACCACAGAATCCTAAGAAAAGATTTTTCGATAGAAATATGGAAGAGGGAGGAGGTGGAGTGATAGAAACAATAGACTACTTATTGAGGTTTCATTCCTATGACATGAGTACCTCTATCACCAAACACTGTGAAAAAGGTTGTGCTCATACAGGTACTGCAGGCTAATCTAATAACACAAGTAAATATGTAGTTACTGCAAGTACTGTAGGCTATTTAACAACAAAAGCAAATCTATAACACACATAGGCATTGTTCTCTATTTAGCAGCCAGGGTAAATCCATGAACCAAGGAGAAACAAACAATCTCATTACACTATTTCATAGAAGGAAAAACAACTTATGAAATGAGGTTATAGAAGGGAAAACATACTGCGCATCGATCATGCTTGGAATCAACAAGGAAATTCCATTCAGCTTAATGGGTCTAAATAACAAGTCCATACATTCACGATATCAGTGAAGCCTCCATGAAAACAAAATTGAACGAAAATGGCATCTCAGAATTTATACCCTGCGAGTGAAAATTTTGGAACCAGCCAACCCTTCTTAAAGTGTTGCTTCCCCATTTTTATAAGAAGAGGGGGAGCTGGAATTACAGTTTACAAAATATCTCAGCATAGGGCCAGCTATCTGACGGACTAGCTGCTTGGGCCTGGGATGGCACCGTTGCCCAAAAAGATTACAATGGGGTTCTGCTCCCTTTCTTGGAAATAAATGGAAATTGTAGAACTAATGAAAGGATGAAAATGGAAATATGAAGGAGGAGGTGTCCCTTTGATGTTCTAGTGGAGGCCCCTGGCCAAGCCATGTCTCTGTCGTGATGCGCTTCCCTTGCTGCTTGGTTGGTTTTTGTCAATTTTGCCTTAACTGCCTGAATAGCTCGTTGACTAGAGCAGGGAGTGGGTCGACCATGAATGCCTATCGCAGACTGAGAATGGAGTGTGTCCATGTAGTCCTTTGTTGCGTGACGGAGTGGAGCACCATGCCGTGCCATTAAGGCTTCCTGAGCCCCCCCCATATTGATCTACTACTGTGCCATACTTCATTCACTGCTTTAGCTATTGATCCATACGTCTTCAAATCCCTGTATTGTGCTATCAAGGCCTTGCTGGAATCAGGGCTTTCACCTTTAAAATATTACAAATCTGTGGGCTATGATCCCCCTCAACCCCCTTTTGGTTTAGCCCCTTTCTAGATTTCCTATCATATGATCGGGGGCTATGACCAGGGGGTTAGCTCTCAGGTGTTAAGGAATTCAAGCTCCTATCTGGGGGGCCTTTTTCATTTGTTATGCAGAATACCACATCTCGACGATTTATTGTGTTTTTCCTGTGGCGTTTCCCTTTATCCTTACGATCGTCAATCTGCGGGATCAGGCCCACCAAAGATATCGCAATCACAACCACGGTGAGGGGGACCCTTTACCTTCTTTCACAGCATTGGCCGACTCTCCAGATGTGGGAGCTTTATAGGCCTGATTTCATAATATATCACATCCATGGGATCCCCACTTATCGCAATCATAGGTCGGGAGCGACTGAGGTGCAGGAGTGCCTTAGCCTGTGTGATTATCGAACGTCAATCTACTAGGTGACATTGTCATTGCCATGTGTCACCCTGTGAGTGGTGACATCTGTCACTTGAAAATGCCCCTATAGGACCCTTGAAAACACCGAAATTGAGTGACATGTGTCCCCATATGGCCACATGACCTTCCATACTACCATGTGGAGGAGAGAGAAAGGATCTGCCTAGCCTTGGTTTTCCATGAAATCTTTTGCTAAATAGAATTGTCCCCTCCCTGAGGATTTAACACTCATGGCCTGATTTATTGGTGATTTGCGCTATCAGTGTGTTCCACCCTCCGCAATTCCTTAAGGATGGCCCATCGTAGGACTGTGGGACTGTAGGATCATGGAACTGCAAGACTACGGGATCGCTGGATGGCGAGATTGCGGGATGTGGCGCTTTGACATGGACGATATGCGGGACTGCAGGATGCAGGGCTTTGAAATGGCCGATATGTAGGCTATGGGGCTTTAACAAGGTCAAAATGTGGGATCACTATGCCCAGGGGCCCCGACCTCCAATATGTGATACACAACTCTTCCCTAAACCCACCGATATCCGATTTGCAATATTGGTGATCAGCTGATCGCTGATTCCGCTGCATGCCTTGTTGCCAATTCGGAAAAGCGTTCGATTTTTCATTGCGATCAGGCCATGGTCCTGTGACATGAGATTTCCCTTTGTCCTTTGGTGTTTTCTCTTTGCTTTCAGGGCTTTCCAATGGTAATGTCAACATACTCTATCTTTTGATCTAAAAGTCCATTCTTGGACTTCCATATACTGTTGGAAAGATCTTTCCAAGCATTATGAAATGTAGATGGTCCGAATAAGCTTTGAGAGATTCTGTGGCGTAGGAAATGGATTTAAACTTCACTACTTTTCTGCACTTTGGGCAACTGATAACCATATAAAGCAATGAGTGACAACACCACCTCGCTTCGTAGTTTAAAATTTTCTCCACTAGAATTTTCTCGCTCATGTCCAATATCTTTTCCAAGTGGTAATGCCATCAGATAATTCGAGTTGGTGTTTCTACCAATGCAACCTCCCCATTGCCAGCCATTAGCAAGTGATGGAGGGATGATAACATTTTTCTTGTTCATCTTTCCAATAGTGGATTTTGAGCTTCCCAACTTCAGATTGCTCTATATTTATTGAGTTGCTTTCCCATACTGGTCCTAGCCACCAACATTCTTGAGTGTGGTGGTCCATTTTTCATGATTTGTATTCCTTTGTTGAGGTTTCCTTAACTCTATCAAAACGTTATATAGTTCTAAGGCAAACTTCAATATTCTAGGACTATATGGGAGCTAATTATAGTTGTTTTTGCACCAATTCCCTATGTTCTTGTAAACATACCCAAGAAAACATATTACTTATGATGATGTTAGTAATCAGATTGAACCTCGATTGTTGGCTAGATGGTGGAATATATACTTTTTCTTCCTCAAATATTTCCATGGTGGGAAACCTAAAAACTCACATTTTGTTTCGACTTTTGCAATAGGACCTTTACTCTAATTCCACATATTTATTTACAGACAACACTTTGATTGTTCCAAATTTTACAATAAGACCTCGCTTCTCTATTTACAGACAACACTCTACATCAAACCAACATTAATGACCACAATTCCTTTGACATCAATGACAACTTTTGTTCAACACAAGTTGTACATCATCATGCTAGAGTTCATAAGCATATGTTGTTCTAAATTGACCTACAATAATTACCTGAATTACTTTAACATCAATGAAAAACACCTTTCAATAGATGAGAGCCATGAAATCTCATTGAGGTTGGTTGATCTTTGAAGTAGAAGATGTTGCATAGTAACAAGAAAGCCAAACACTAACAACTTCATCATAAATACTTTAGAGAAAATAGGTGCTAGTACAAAACCATGAAAAAGGCTTCAACAAAAGAAACACAATTAAATAAAAAATAGAAAATGAGGCATGTAGATATGGAAAAATTAGCTCAAACATGGTGCAAAAATAATCATGAATATGTCTGAACACCATTGCCATCATAAAGAACAAAATACTAGCAATGTCATTAACACAACAAGAGCAACAATATCTATCATTATCAAAGGCCCCCCTCCTCGCATGTTGAAACATAATCATGGGAGAAATTGGAATTAATAGTCTCTATCATCCACAAATTTCCTCACTAAAATATAATTAAGGGAGTAGTTGTAATTAACATCTAATAAGAAGAAATTTGTACAACTATGCAATGGATGAGACACAATGGTATGAATTTTGCAAACATTTGCTTAAATGATTCCACGACCATTTGTCAATGTAATCACAATTAATCCTGATGGCTAGCAGTAGTTCATTGTTCATCCATTTACATCTCTTCTGCAATGATTTGAATGCGAGTCTACTATATGACTAAGAATATCGATGCCTAGATGATTTCATATAATGTTTATGAGGATGTTGACATGAATCAATTTTTCCTTTTGTAGACCCAAAGCTGGGTGCAATAACACTATCTTCTAGAATGACATTAACAACCATGTTTTCAATCTATTTATCACATTAAGCAAGGGCACGTTCTTACAACACATTAGCCTAAATTCCTCCAACAAAAAATGACACATCTCTAGTCTCAATAAATCTGGATGTAGATAATGATGTAGTAGAAGGATCATATCCAATATCTTCTATTGATGTTTACACTTCATGGTTAATAGAAACGGGGATGCCCTATCCATTATTCCTAAGTCCACCTTCAATATATCACATTTTGCTGAACAATCAAGATCCAATATTGATGGTGTATTTTTCAAAGCAAGGTGAAACAAAAAACACCATTATCAACATTAGCAAGTGAGCATGAGAGCTCAACAATAGCATTCTCCTTTTAAGCATTATGAAGGTGTCTGGCTTGCAATTCAAGGTGCTAATTGTACTCTAGCAAGTCTTGAATGACCTCATCCTTATCAATCAACTATTCTGACAAGGCATCATAATCTTTTTTTAGAGTTTTATATTTGACCAAAAAATCTATTGTTCTTTGTTTGAAGAGGGTTTGCTTCATGAAGAAGTTCCATTGAGGCTTTTAAATGACAAACCTCCACAACACTATGAATATTTTTCTCCTCCAACTTAAAAATTTGTTTCTTCAAAATTATATTTTCTCATTCAAACAAGGACTTGACTTCCCTTTTCAGAGCATCAAGGAGGTCAATCGTTTCTTAAAACTCTTCTATAAGATTTTTGAAATACTTGCCTATGGTTTCTCCAGATTATCAACCTTTGTAATTATTTTAGTGAGAGTGGTCTTAAAGCTATTCTTATGTCTCGAATTTTCCTTTTGGAAGATAGCAACAATAAGCTGAAAATGAAAAACGTCATTGCAAAGTTGTTGTAGTCTTTTAACCATTGTGGTAAAATTTTCACGACATAAGTTGATTATGTATTTCCACTAACGTTCACAAAATGAAGTGTTGAGAGACAAATGATCTAACCCAATATGCGAACTGATGCATAAATTTTAGTAAACAATCAATTCAAAACATATATGAATATCATTTTGATTCACCCATAGATAAAAGATTACTTGGAGGCAAACCATGGCTTAATAGAAATTGGTTCATGGGGGTAGATCTCAAATACATTTAAAAATGAAATGATATGAAATAGTAAACAAAAAGAATCTCTACACAAAAACGAAGAAACTACCAAAAGTATTTTTGAAGTATATATATATGCCCCTTAAAATAACTTTGTCAAAAATAAGGCAACAACTAAATTTATATAAATTATAATGTATCACCATTCAAAGGGACTTTTTAGTTTTTATATTAAAAGAATCATCTTTTACGAATATCACTGCTAAGAAAAAAATATCACTTCCTAACCACCGTTGAATATACGAGTCCTATACACACTTCTGGTTTGTGCTTCAAGACATCCAGAGTGAAGAAGTTGAAATTCTCGATTCTATCAGTCGTTTTTGGTGGAGGTAACATATTTGCTTCGCCTTCCGGCAGCTATATCATGAAGGTTGAAGGAGTGGGATGCATAGATCCATCCCAACTAAATCACTACCATCAACAATCCAAATTCAAGTTGGGAGGCCACTCAAGGAGGGGGTGCCTGGAATAGTGCCTCAGAGAATACACGATATCTGGACACATGCTCTTCTCACTCTCAATTCATGAAAAGTGTTGTATCTATACCTTTGGATTTTCGTGGCACTACGTACAGTAAACCATTGATGTCAGCAGCAACAATACTTTAATCACTAAAGAACATCATGGATTAGACAGAAAACAACTTATAAGGAGGTGGAATTTTATTGGAAAGGGACACAAAATTTGACAATTAAATTGGTGAGAGGTATTTAAATTTTCTTTAAATAACTTGACATGCAATCGCACATTAAATTCGACTTCACCCAAAATATAACTTAACTTCACTTGAATCAACCTATCTGAATTAACTATTTCTCTAAATTTAACTAACAACTTAAACCAGAAAGAAGTCTCAACAACCAACCTATTTTAAATCTTTTTCCCAACTTCCTTTTTGCTCATCACGAACTACCAAGCAAGTGATCTGTACACAAGATGAGAACACACAGATCGGTGCATAGATCAAAGAGTACGCAGAAGTTTGTCACCATACACCAAAACCTTATGGCTAATACCCTGAAAATTAAATACATCTGTTGTGGGCTCCAACATAGAAAGGACGATGTAATTGATCTGTAAGAGAGAACGTACATTGTGTTAGGCCAGGAGACAAGGCCCCGATTTAATGACAAAGTGCAAGCTTTGTAGCTGAAATGTGAGAACCTCCCTACATAATAAGATGCACAACTAATTAAAGCAGAATTTCCATTCATATCTAAACCATGTCGAAACCACTCAAATTAGCTCCTAACAACTTAAGCGAATATAGCGAATCCAAGCAAATTTATATTATTCAAGCAAGATCCAGAATTAAACATTTACAAAAAAAACTCAGAGCCTCAAACAGTCATCATATTGTATTAATCACATTCTAAAAATATATGGAGAAGATCTATTATATTTTCTATATCGTTTCTTTATCTGTTAAATATAATTATAGCAATTAGCAAAATACAAATTCCTAAATAAGCTTATAACTCATTTTATAGCTAACTTATAGGCAAAAGAAACAATAAAATATATCAATTCTAACAAAAGTATCACAATTTTTTTACTAGGTAAAGAAATATTTGCAATTATTTTATTAAAAGGAGTATTGAACATAATGCTTAATGTAATTGCTCATAAATTGTTACAGATGGAAAGGTAGATGTCACAAAAACATAAATTTACACACAAATCACATGAGTTCATAGAAAATTTTAGGGGCGAATGTTCATCCTTTGGCGAAATTAAGGGGTTTTAAATTTTTAGTGGGCGAATATTTTGTATCATAGTACATTTTTACAAATCACCTCAAATAGCCCACCTTATTTTAAGGGAGAGGGTAAAAAAGGTAAATTTAGCCCTTGAAATTAGGAGTTACAACCTTCCATTCGCCCATTTTCAAGAATAGATTTTATTTAAGTGAATCCATCCGCCCATTTTCAAGAATAGGTTTTATTTAAGTGAACCCTATGGGCCAAAGGCCCAAATACCATATTTATAAAAGAGGTATGGTAAATTAATAAAAATATAAATAA
>APFE031291618.1:67845-80083 GCA_000404065.3 Pinus taeda
GATCAATGACAAAACCTCCTTTCTATATATAGGAGTCTAAGGAGTCACAATATAATCCAGCCGACCTAACAATAATAATATAAAGCCACAAAAATAATAATAGAGGGATTCTATGGGGCACATATATAACAATATGTGGGTAATAGGGGCACAACAATATAAATAAGGGGTATAACTACAATAGTAATGGGGTAATCACTAGTATTATAGGAACCCAACAGAATCCTTTCCAAGTCTTTATAATGATTTTCATTGAAGCAGTGATTGTTGGTAAGGAAGAGGAGACGAAGCATGAATTCACACATAAAACACGTGAGCTGCGCTCTTCTATTGATTACACAAAACATGATGCTTACAATGAACCCGATGAAGGGTATTTAAACCTTTTCAACTAGCGACTGACCTAAAATATCTTGACATGCAACCACATGCAACCACACACTAAAAGTTGTCTATCACTTAACTCGACTTGACTCAACACTCAATCACTCAATCACTCAATTAACTAACTCTCTATGTTTAGCCAACTCCACATGCGGGAGTAATTACAATTTCTAACACTCCCCCTTAATTACGACCATATGATTCGACATGACTTAACTGTCACACAAACATGCCTATTGGTCTATGTCTTTGCTAGCTTATAATGACTCAAGAATTTTACAATTTTGCATTTTCTTTTTCCCTGCTTCCAAATTTTATATCCTCGAAATTTCTTCATTCTCTGTTGAACTTTCTTGCTGTAGGATTTATTTACTTGTTGCTGCTACAAATTTTATTTGACTTTAGAAACATCCATATCATTATTTTCACTTTCATCATCAGGTACTGCTACTTTTTTCCTGTAATCTGCATCAAATTTATTAACAACCTCGTTTTCAACTTTTTTGCCCATGCTATTTTGAACACTTGCATATTCAAAAATAATGTTAGGAACATCTTTAATATTACTCTCTTCAGTGAGAACTTTCTGCTCTACTTCTTCCTTTTCTACCTTCTTTTCAACTTCACTGAAACTATCTTCCACTATTATGTGGTCATTGGAGATTCTCATCAAAAACTCTTCAATCACTTTATCTTGTTCTTGATCATCAACTGCTGCTAGATGACATACTACTTCATGAGCAGTTCCAACTGCTTCATATATTGCTGCTACAATGGCAGCTTCAACCTTCAATGTTTCATCAAACATTGTACTTACCATATTGTCACAATCAATCCATGTTTCAAAAAAGAAACCACACATATCATCAATATAATGTTCATCCACCATGTTGTGGGATATCCGAGCATGCATGTGCTCATTGTCAATTTCATTGACAATTTCAACTTCACCAAATCCATCATCTGTGACTGGATTCACCAATTCACATATAACTTTGTAGTTATCATCCACATCTGTCTCATCACAATGGGATTCACCATCATCTGTATCATCCACATTATAGTGGAGTCCTTGAGTATTTATTTTCTCTTTCTTTGTTTCACACACACAAGCTCTTGCTTCTCTCTCTACAATCTTTGTTGCATCTTCTTCATCCATATGCATGCTTGCATAATGGGTTTCAATTTTATGGTCTTGACAAACATCATCCACTTTTGAGTGGGATTCTTCAAGCTCTGTTTTCCTCTCAGAGTCTTGCTCATATACTCTCAAATCTGCAACTGAATTCTTTGTTTGTGACATAACCTGATGTTGCATGTCACTCCCCCTTGCACCAAACTTTGCTTCCATGAACTTCCATGCTTCCTTAGAAGTTGTAGCTTTTGATACCTTGCACAAATACTGCTCATCAAGTGCTCGTTTTATAGATTTCAATGCTAAAGCATCACATACTTCATCATATGGGTTATTAGAATCGTATTGAATTAACTCTTTAGCTTGAAGAAAAGTTAACATCTTGATAACCCAATGATCAAAATATTTACCTTTAAACAACAGAGGTGGTAGCAGAACAAAGCTACACCAATCACCCTCGATTTCTTCTTTGTCTTCTGCTTGAATTCTCAGTTTCGCGGCTGTGGCCTGAACCTCTCTAACCATGGCAATGATCTTTTCCTCTTCTTTTCAATTTCTTTTCTTAATATGCTTCAGTTGTGCTTTGCGACCCATGATTACTGTCATTCGTTTTCTTATAGCTACTTTGCTGATTGCATAAGGTTGTATTGCATATCACCAAAAAAAAAAATACAATTTTCAATATGCGCCCCGTTAGGCACAATCTTCACCCAAAAAAATTATCATGCTTAACAAAACAAATAGGGTCTTGCAAAACCCTAAAGCCTCTTATTCAAGAAAAACCTTTTGATTTTAATTCTCAGAATCCAAAAAAATATATTTCCATTGGTCCTCACATATATTATATATGTAATTTATGCATTTCTTCTAGTCATGAATGAGATATATATAGCAGTAATGATGCATTCATGAATTATAGCAATAATTAGACCCCGATGATTTTCTCAAATCCCCAAAAGGTTCTCTGGGTAATAACCTTCAAACATATATCACTAATCTCCTTTTCAAAATAAAATATATTTTTTTTAAATTTTTATAAAGAAAAAAAACCAAACTTCACTGTAAACACTTCCCAAAAAAGCCTTTAAAAAATATCCATTTAAATTTTCAATAACTTTCCCATGTGACATTAGGCGGCCTTTTCAAAAAACCTTTTGTAAAGTTTTTAAACAAACATTTTCAATTTTTTTAAAAACGTTTGACTTCTCGGTGTAGAATGGCTGTCTGAGTGCAATCCTAACGTGCCTATGAGCCATGTGGCTAATACTCTCTCTGTACCGTGGTTGCGTCACTGTTAACGCATTAGGGACACGAAAAAATAACTTTCTACTCTTCTTTTTCGACTACTCTCCTACGAATTATCGCTCAACTGCTGTGGTGAAACTTTCAACTTTTCCACTGAGAACTCTGCAAGCTGCAGCTACAGAATTTATAGTTGTTCCTTTTTGGCTCCGATACCAATTTGTTGGAAAGGAGGAGAAGAAAAAGAATGAATTCACACATAAAATACACGAGTTGTGGCTCTTTTATTGATCACACAAAACATGATGCTTACAATGAACCTGGTGAAGGGTATTTAAACCTTTTCGACTAGCGACTCAGCTAAAATATCTTGACATGCAATCACATGCAACCACACACTAAAAGTTGTTTATCACTTAACTCGAATTGACTGAACACTCAATCACTCAATCACTCAATTCACTAACTCTCTGTATTTAGCCAACTCCACATACAGGAGTAATTACAATTTCAAACAATCATCGCTATCTACCACCAACACCATAAGGTTTTGAAGTTGAACCATATTTTGAGGTGGGGGCATCTTGCATTTGTGTAGACAAAGTAATTCAAGATGTTTCATGAAACCCAAATCCATTGGGACAGTTCAACGCTCATCGAATAAAGGAACATACTCTAATGAGAAGGCCCACTTGTTTGTCATGTCTTGCCCACATTAATTTCCTGGTTGTTCCACTGGGTCAACCCAATCCATCTGAACGTATTTGTTTTGATGCTTCATGCCGCATGTCGTCAAGAAAAAATAGACAACTTTTTCCTTGGAAATGGCTATGAATCCTTTCTTTGAGGTCATCCATGTTCTCCTATGCATTTTTTGGAAGCTTTATCTTCGCAGCCACCTGGCGGAGCAACTTTCTGACCTTGAATTTATGCCCTACTAAAAGCTAAACGATATGGTGGAAACATTTTTTGACCTTTTCGTTTTGGATCACAGGATGGACCAGAAGAGTCTTGCCTAGCCCTCCCATGCTCACAATGACAATGACTCGAGGGTTGTATTTGTCTTTTCCCGATACTTTTCCACTGTCTTCCTCCAATATCTTTTCTTTGATGATGTCAATGTCCTTTTGCATGCCCACAGTTTAATTTTCAGGAGGAAATGAACTGTCTTTACTTCTCTTGTCTTTTGAATTATATTCCTCTGAATTATTTCCATGATGACTTTCAAGAATGGACTTTATCTGACTGGCCAAATTCATATATTTGTTTCCAGTCCCATGTATATCCCTATTCTCTCCTATAATTTCCTAATATGTCGACCCATCCTATAGTTGAAAAATGGAGAACAAAAAAAGGTTGTTTCCAAGCTCCTTCTTGTCCTCCTCGCATTGCATTACCATGTGATCTGAAAATCACTCGTAAGTGATCTCAGTTAATTAGTTAATGAATGAAGGTATTATAAACTCATGTTTTGGCGTGTGTCTATGTTATCTTAAGCAACGGATTGATCAGATTGCAAAATACACAGACACTGGAAAATGGAAAACAGTAAGAGAAACATAGTAAGTAAATACAAGAACACAACAAATTACCGAGGAGTTCACCCAATCTTCCTGGTCTACGTCTCCGGTCTAGATTTCAGTGGTGACCTTTTCTTATTGTGTCTTTAAAGTAGAGTTTTTACAATGAGGAGCTCAATTTGAGTCTCTTGAAACAGATGATGCTCAGTAGGATGGTTCTTGGATTCCCCAAGCCACTAGAGTGCACAGACTCTTTCCTTACCAAGTCTCGACCTCTTTGGTGTTTAATGGGATGAGTCCAATGTCGTGCTCAATTCCCGACAGATATCCTCACAGTGATTGCTTGAACCTCTCAAGCCTGGTTCTGTCTGCTCGATGCTGCCTTAACTCTGCAGGTCAGCTCGACTCTCTGTTTTCTGCTTCTTGCTTCACTGCCTCTTTCTTGCTTGTCTCTGTTTTCCTCCTTCGTTCTGTTCTCTGTTTGTTTAGGGCTTAAAGACAATTTGTCAAATGACTATTCGCTTCCTCTTCTGCCCCTTCTGATTGCCTGCCGCTGTTCGCTTGGAGTTCCCTGCCTCTGCGTCATCGCTAATGTCTCACAGGGAAGTGGCCACTTATCCTCTCATGAACTACGCCAGCTCTTCCTCAACAGTTCGGTATTTCAGTTACGCTGTGAAATGATTCATTCGCCAACTTAGTGGTCAAATTGGACTTCAAACTTTATGTGCTGTAGCTTATTTTCCCTTCAGAGCTGGTTTCTCATCGGGCGCAATCTCCGCCGTCAGACCTGGAGCCCCCAGATCCTATGGTGTTCGCTCTTATCATGCGGTTGACTTGCTCAACTGTTAGCCCACGATGAGAGGTGGTTTTCTCTCTCATCCACTAGACACGCATTGTGCAATGTATGGAATCGCTTGTGCTCCTGCCAAATCCACTTACTTCCCAACATGCCTCCGACATTCTGCCGGTTTTGGAGCGCGGGGCCTACCTTTTGCTTTAGCGCTTTCCCTACAGTTTCCCGGCTTCCCATGCGACGGAGCGCTTTGGGGCTTTTCCTTCTCCAGGGGTTTTGCCCAGCGTAATCGCGCATCAGAAATGGCCTCCATTTTCCGATCCGGACTTCCTAACTGCTAGTTTGTGTCCTGCGCAGTCTCCATGGGCCTCGGTCAGCATGCTTTGACCGAGGTCCTCGTCGTTTCTTGCTGGCTACAAACTGCCACTATCCAGAGGTCTTCCTGATAGCTCTTTATTCACAAGTTTTGAAGTCTGTCATGATTTGATACAGTCATATCATTTTGATAATTTTCATGGATCCAATTCGGATCACGGCCTTCCCACTGAAAAAGCTTTCGAACCACCAAAATTTGGTTTTCAAGCATCGACTAAGTGAGGGTACAATTGTCTCACTTGTCCAATCTCTAACCACTTTGCACTGCTCGGCTTTGAACCCTTGAGCCCAACCCTGAGGTACTCAACATCTCCCTTGCGCGTCGTCCTCACCTTCCTGTCCATAACTGTGTCTTTCTGCAATTCATTAAGATATTTAGGTAGCAGGTCATCAATAGAAGGCAATTGACTCTGCTCTTCGGGATCTTCAATTAGTGAAGGTTCAAACAATCTCAAGCAATCTGCATTTATGACTTAGTAGATGTGCTTGTAAGCTGGTAGATCAAGGTGAAAAGCATTCTCACCAAATCTTCTCAAGTATCTTGAAGGGTCCATACTTGATAGGCTTTAGCTTTTTACCTTCACCTTGCATCTTGTCCTTGCTGATATACAACCAGACTTGGTCACCAACTTGGAAACTATGCTCCATCCGATGCTTGTCATGCCTTGCCTTGTATTTGGCTTGGCTCTTTTCCAGTTGTTCTTGTACTGCCTGGTGGATCTCTTGGATTTGTTCAATGAACCTAGTTGCCTTGTCCACATCACTATGTCCCTCAATTGTGGTATCTTTACCAAAGACAAAATCCAAATGAGACCTTGGAGTGAAACCAAAACAGGTCTCAAAAGGAGATCTCTGTGTAGAAGAATGTTTTTCTTTGTTGTAAGGATGCTGCACATAACATAAATGTTCATCCCAATGCTCAGGATGCTTGCTACAATATACCCTAAGTAACTGGATCACTGTCCTATTAACTACTTCTATCTGGTGATCAGTTTGTGGATGAAAAGCTGTGCTTTTCTTCAGTTTGGTGTCCATCAGTTCCCACAGACTTGACCAAAACTTTCCCACAAATTGGGTGTCTCGATCAGATACAATGGAAGTGGGTAATCCAAAATGAACCCATACATGTTCAAAGAATAGTTTTGCAATTTGTTCAGCTATAATCTGTTTACTGCAGGGTATCAAAATACACATTTTGCTGAACGTATCCACAACAACATACAGATAATCATGACCTTTCCTAGATTTTGGCAGTCCTTCAACAAAATCCATGGAAACACTTTCCCAAGGGTGAGAAGGAACTGGAAATGGAGTGTACAAGCCTAGTTTTCTATTGCTGGGCTTGATTTTTTCACACATAGTACAACCTCTTACATATCTAGAAACTGTATCATTCATTTTTGGCCAATAACAAAGTCTTTGCAGCTGTGCAACTGTTTTACTTAGCCCAAAGTGACCTGATATTAGAGAAGTGTGTGCTTCTTGAATTATCTTTAATCTTTCAATTTGTGGAATGCATAACTTCCCACAATAATATAAGAGTCAGTCTTTCATGATAATCCAATTCTTCTACTCGTTTGCCTTGACTTAAAGTTGCATATACATCTTTAAAGTCTATATCTTGAGCATATTGTTCCATGTAACTCTCATGTAACAAGATTAATGCTTAAGTATAGTAGATGCATTTATAATGGGTCTAGATAACATATCTGCAACTTTATTATGTATGCCCTTTTTATATCTAATGACTAAATGAAACTGTTGTAGAAAAACCATTCATATATAGTGTCTTTATTGCTACAACTTAGTTTGGGAGTGTAGATATTGAAGGGTGTTGATGATCAGTATGTATTACTATCTCTTTACCCATTAAGTAATGTTTCACTTTTTCACACTCTGTACTAATGCATACAATTCCTTGTCATATGTAGGATAGTTAACTACTGCAGAATTAAATGTCTCAGAATGATAACATATGGGTTTACCGTGTTGTGTCAACACTGCTCCCATGGCATAGTCACTGGCATCCATTTGTATCTCAAATGGTCTTTGAAGATCAGGCAGTGCTAGTACAGGTGTTGTACTAATTTTTTCTTTCAAGGTGTCGAAGGCTTTCTGCTGTTTGCCTCCCCACTGAAACATCTTGTTCAATCCTATTAAAGCATGTAAGGGAGCTGCAACTAAGGAAAAGTTAGAAATAAACTTCCTCCAATATTGTGCTACTCTTATTATAACCCCAAGAAACTCTCCTAGGTTGTAGCTCAGAGATGCTCGGGATATTACTAATTCAACTTAATGTTGCAGATGGATGAATGGAAGGAATGATGCTTATTCAAGCCAGATAACCACTCCTACTTTGCTTGACTCCAGACATGCATGAACACCCCCAGACTACAAGGCTTTAGACCACCAATTACTCACAGTTTAAGAATTGGGTGAATATGGAGAATACTTACCACACCAGCAGATGCACAAGACCTTGTGATGGTTGGCTATAGCTAGTGAAGAGGTTTGCAAATATAATTCCCTAATGCACAGATAGGATGACAGCTCTCTGGTATTAGGTTAAATGAAACCTAAATAACACATTCATTGATACATATAAGATTCCAACATAGAGGTAGGATGACAGCTCCTCTAATGCTAAACATCAAGGGTTTGGTCAACTGCATAACAGGCACAACCTAGAATAGAATAGGAATTGAAAGTGAGAAATTAACAACAAAATAAGCTTGTATTAGCTGAAAATGAAGACGAGACGCTGCAAGTATCAAAGTAGTTACAGTCTCTAGAAGTTGAACTTTACATCAAAACAACAACCATCAACCTTGATTACATCAGGTTTCTGGGTCTATATAGAGTTTCAATTACAAAGGCACTCAACCATTCTAAGTATGGGGAGGCCATAATTGACCACCAATTGCTTTAACTGCTTGATGGAGTCTTTGGTGCAATTTTCTTGCTTCAGTGAACAAATCCAATCTTCTCAGGTGCTTTGCTGTTCTCGCGGGCAGGTGGAGTGTCGTGTAGGATGGAATTCCATAACTGTTAAATACATTCACCTGCTTGGGCTCTGTCCTTTTCCTCCTCGGCCACACTATTTTTTTAACGTGGTTGTTGAGGAGCAAATGCGAACAATACCGGAAACTGGTCACCTTCGTCCTTTCGGGTGCATGGGACAGTTCGAGGACGTGGATAGTCGGGTCGGATGGAGGAGGAAAATCAGTTGTTGGATTGGGTGGATCGACGACGGGGATTGCTTGGTAGGGAGTATTGGGAGAAATAGAAGCGGAGTGAACGCAGGCCGTTGGATCTCGGGCGGACAGATCCAACGGTCATCGGGCGTCAAAGATGCTTGGGCATTATCGAGCAGGAAAATGGGTTTGAGCAGTAAGTGGTATTGCTTGCACCGCTGTTGGGGGTTGGGTGGTAAAAGTACAACGGTGTGCGATACCACTCAGAGGGAGACGCGTCTCAGTGGAAACTGCTCTCCATCGCGTGTTAACGGGTTGTCACTTCGCGAGTGCAAGAAGAGGGAATGTTGTCCGATCGTGGCGGAGGTGATCAGATGGTGGGGAATCAAACGGGTAGGTTATTCATTGAATGCGGCGGGGGACCGTTAGATCAAGGTGCGGTGATTGGCGGCCACGATTAAACGACAACGATGGGTTATGGAGGCGCGAGGTCTCGTGATCATGGTTGTATCGGGGTTTAGGTTTTAGTGCTCGGGCTCAAGAGCAAAGGTTTTTTTTATATGATTTTTAATAGCAAGCCCTGGGAAATGGAGGTGAAAGGAAGATGAGTGAGGTGAAGGGGAAGGTGAGAATAAATGGTGTAGGCCTCTTCTGAGCAAAACCAAAGACCAAGCTTACTTCTGCTTCTCGAATATCAACAACATGTTGTAGAGCTAACACTGGCTCATTTTGGGGATGAGATCCTCCCTGTGAGGTCTCAAGAATTGCAGACCAATGCCTTTCCTATGAAAACCAAATTAGCAAAATTTCCTAGTGTTCCATTGGGCATGGAGTCTAACTGAGCCTACACTAACAACTGATAAAATAACATATTTACAACCTTAAGGCCAGAAGACCTTAAGCAACATAAATTTTCAAAAATCGCCCATTAACTGGGCCATCAAAAATTGTTCCCCCTCCCATACTTTGTAGTATGAAGGTATTGTTCCCTTGGATATGAGAGATGATAAAAGGCCCTGTCCAGAAAGCATCAAACTTCCCATGGTTGCCTTTCTTCTCTTTCAATGCATCCCACTTAAGTACCAAGTCTCCAACCTGAAAATTATCTGTTTTTGTCCTTCTGTCAAAGGCTTCCTTGATCTTCTTCTGATGTGCCACAGACCTTTCAACCAGCTGTTCTCTGATTTGATGTACCTCGCTCAATCAGTGATCCTTATTGCCATGTCTTCTTCCCCATTCTGCTCGTCTTATAGGAACTTTGCCACAGGAAGGGTTAACTGAATCGGGAACACAGCCTCAGTGCCATATACCAGCTTGAATGGAGAACTCCCTATGGATTTCTTGGTGGTTACTCTATCAGCCCACAGTGCATACTTGAACTAGAATCCCAATTCTTCTTGTTGTCTTCTAGTAGCTTTTTAATTATCCTTATCAGGCTTTTGTTGAAAGATTCTGCTAGACCATTTCCTTGAGGGTAGTATGAGGTGGAATGAACCAGTTTAATTCCCATTGAACCACACATGTCCACCAATTTTTTCGCTCTGAAGGTTGTTGCATTGTCTGTGACCAACTTATGTGGACAACCAAATCTGATGAAGATATTCTCCGTCAAAAACTTTATGACCACATGATGATCAACCTTTCTGGTAGGGATTGCTTCAATCCATTTAGTGAAGTAATCAGTGGCTACTAAGATCCATCTGTGTTGGCCACTGGAACGTGGATTGATTTCTCCAATGAAATCCAAGCCCCACTGCTGAAAAGGGCCACTAGCATGTATGGGTTTTAAGGGCAGGGACTTCAATTGCTACTTCCCTTCAAATCTTTGGCACCTGTCACAAGATTTAACAAATGATAGGACATCAACAAACAAGGTGGGCCAATAGTACCCAGCTCTGAGAATCTTATGAGTTGTAGTTTTCCAATAATGATGTGCCCCACACATGCTGGAATGAAACTACCGCATAACCTCCATTGATTGTTTTTTGTCCAGACATCTTAAAATAATCCCAGAGGGATCCCTCCAATAGAGCAGATTTTCATGGATGCAATATTTTTCTGCCCTGAGTTTGATAGTTTTGGCTTGGCTTAGACTGAGACCTGTAGGGACTTCTAGCTTCAACAATAATTGAGCTATTGAAAAGTACCAATCATAAGAAGCTATATTTTCTGCTAATGAATGATTTTTCCCCTGTTCGGCTGTTTCTTCTTCTATCTGACCATTCTCTGAAATTGTGGTTATGAAATCTATGTCCAGCATTCTGCAATTTTCTTCAGCCGTTAGCCTAGCAAGGCCCTGACCTTTGACTAGCTTGGTGGGCTTTAGTTCTATATTGAATTCAATCAACTTTGCAATCCATTTATCCCTTCTTCCATCAGCATCAGGCTGTGTTAGGATGTCCTTTATTGAAGCAGAGGGCACATATGCAATTATCTTGGAATGCAGAATGTAAATCCTAAAAGCTTTCAAAGATTTGATAAGATCATATGCTTGTTTGTCAATGATATCATATTTTAGCTCAACGTCTCTTAAAGTTTTGCTGAAGAATGCCACTGGGTGCTCTGAGCCTTCTTCATCTGCTTGCAATAAAACTGTTGCAAGGTTGTCATCAGAGGCAAACGAAAAAATTTGGAACTCCTTGCTGTAATCTGGGCTGATTAAGTAGGAGCTTCCATAATAGCTTCTTTAACAGACTCAAAGGATCTTCTTGCTACATCAGTCCATTTGATCTCTGACCTCTTTTTCAACATGGAGGTAATATGCTTCACAAGTTCTGCAAAATTTGGGATAAACCTCCTCACAAAATTTATCTTTCCCACAAAGGACTGGATATCCTTCTTTGATCCCAGGACAGACAAGGTCTGTATGGCTCTTACTCTTTCTGGGTCAATCCGGACACCTGCAACAGAAACAACATGCCCTAATAGCTTGCCTTCTTCTAAAGAAAACTGTGAATTTTTAGGATTGACTGAAATCCCAAACCTTCTGCACTTCAGGAACACTTTCTTCAAATGTCGTAAATGGTCCTGATGGCTGCTGGAGTATACTGTTATATCATCAAGGTAGATAAGGAAAAACTTATCCTTCTCTCCCACAAATGCTATATCCATAGCTCTTTGAAAGGTGGCTCCAACATTCATCATCCCAAAAGGCATCTTGGAATACATAAAAGTGCCCCAAGGAGTGGTGAATGCAGTATTCTCTTGGTCATCTGGATGTACAGCAACCTGGTTGTACCCTAAAAATCCATCCAGGAAAGACATCACTTTGGCTCTTGAGACCTTTTACAACAAATACTCCATCTTGGGTAGAGGATAATTGTCTTTTTTAGAGGATTTGTTTAAGTTTCTGAAATCAACACAGAGTTTGATTTCTCCACTTTTCTTCCTCACCACCACGAGGTTGGCTATCCACTTTGAATATCTGAGAGGGACGATGATCTTGGCAACCAATAACTTCTTGATTTCCTTTTCAATCAGAGGGAGGAGCAAGGGATTTATTGGTCTTAGCTTCTGCTTGAAAGGGATGGTGTCTTTCTCTAAAGGAATTTTATGCTGGATGATCTTTTTGTCATATGTTTTTAGGTCACTATAT
>APFE031291622.1:0-20344 GCA_000404065.3 Pinus taeda
GGAATGTAATTTTAATAATAATAATTTTTTATTTTCATCAACTTTATAAATTGTTAGTAAAATAATAATTTTTTAATGTAAATAATATTTTTTAGTACATAGTTTAAAGCATTTTTTCCTAATTTTGTTGGTATTAGAAAAGACACTTAGAGTTTATGAAATGGTTGCTTATAATTTTTTTATTTAAATTTTTTTTAAGATAAAATTTACCAAAAACACTTAGAGTTTATGAAATCGTTGGTTATAACTTTTTTTATTTAAACTTATTTAAGATAAAATTTATTCGTATAAATAAAAGTATATTGAAATATAAATCTATTTTGACAATATATCCATAGTTAAAATAGTTTGGAGCACAAATTAAACTAGACCAAACTCTCATGTCTAAAGGATCATAACCAAAAATGGAACACCAATGTAAGGTGGACCAAATATCATGGCTAATGGACTATAACCAATGTTATAATTCTAATAAGATTATGATCTTTATTTTTATTTGTATTTTATGTTTCTAATTTACAACTTACATGTTCATGGTTTGAAGATATTGGGATGTATTGATTTTCATCCATGTTTATTTTTGCTAGGTTTTGGAGATTTTTTCTCAGATATTTTTGTGTTAATTTCACATAATCTTATGGGAATTAGTTGGAAGGAAAACTTTAGGATGTGAACTCTTCAAGTTTTTTAGTGTATTAAGTCCATAAATGTATTAGAAAATAATTTTAAATAACAAATATTATGATTTGACAAGAAACAATTTCTTCCAAAATCTCCCAAACCTATAATCGTATCTTGGAAATATTTTTTAAATACACGTCTGCAGACTCTCCTTCATTTTGAGCATGGTACCTAATGTAAAGTAAATAGTGTACATTTGGTGCATTTAACATTATAGGAAACTACTCATAGTCTTGCATATAATGCCCTTCATTACCGAAAACATAAACCAGAAGGCCCTTCAATAAATTCTATACTAACAGTTAAAACACATCCTATTAATATAGAGTACTTAAATGAGAGTGTGATCACTAGTACTTTAATGTAAATTACTTAAATGAGAGTGTAATCACTAGTACTTTTCCCACACCTATTTATCAAAAGAAGAAAACATATTACCATAAATATTTTCACCTTGATAAAAGGAGAACAACTTCTTTTCTTGACCACTTGCCAAATCCACTTAAAAAAAATTCGCCCCATTATTTACCAGAAAATATAATTTATTAATATCCTTCGATTCTTTCCATATATATCTTAAAAAAAAAAATTCTATACTCGCTCAATAATCAAGTGAAAATAGAAGACAATAATGAAACGTATAGATTAAACATCTAGCGAATTATTTTCATAGGCATTGACGCTTAATAACATCCATTCAATGCAATTATCATCCCTTATATGCAATTAGAGATTAGCACAAACTACGCTTATTGGATAATGTCAAAAGCATACTGTTCTTCTCTTGTGGATCAATTATTTTAAACTTGTTTAAAATTCTATCTCAAATATTTTAAACTTGTTTAAAATTCTATCTCAAATACATCTCGTTGAATGTGGATTTATGTTTTCTCATATATTATAATCTCAAAGTTAAAAATCTCAAAGTTAAAAGATAAAAAATCTTAAAGTTAAAAGATAGTATTAATTGTTTGGCACATATTTTAGGTAAGATATAAAAATCCTACTAGATTCATCAAATAACTAAGAAAGTGTATATTTAGTAATAATAGCCAAGGTTTTCGAATTATTTATTATAAGAAAAAATATACTTAACGAAGGTTTTAATGGAATTTTTACGGGTTGGATTTAATGTTGGAAAAAACCACTAAAACCTCATTCCTAATTGACGGTGGTGATTTTAACAATAAAAGATATAATAAAGATATTTGTATTACATTTAAAAATTTAAGTCTCATTAAAGAGTGTTCAATGATATCTTCCATGCACTTTACATTTTAAGTCATATTGCATAGAGTTAAATATTATTAAGGATTTTAAAAATATATTTTTTGGTTTGAGAGGTGCTCCTATAATTTTGGAATGGGAGAGATCTATGTTACATAAATTTACATTTAAAAATAGTCTCAATTAATATTTTAAATTAACAGATTAAAAATAGAAATAACAAAATCTACAATAATAAAAATATTTTAATTTATATTTCATTTTATTTTTAGTTTAGTTTACATGTGATATTTAAAACAAAAAAATCAATAATAAAAAGTATTTCACCTTAAATAGAATATCTGAATATCCATATTAAATGACATAATTTTTGTATATTTTTATTCTCAATTACTATGGATATGTGCAATTTATTTCATTTTTAATATGGAGTTGATATACAAGATTTTAAAAGAATCAATAAGAAAGAAAAATTTAAAATGAGTTGTAAGTACAATATTTCAGTATACAAGTTGAGTAAAATATTTTAACATAAATGATATACACAAAGAGAAAGATGGAGAGAATTATTATTCCACTGATACTTTACTTCTTATTCATTATAATAATTCCTTTCTAATTCAATGTATAATAGATATTTATAGTTATTTCACTATTTAATATGAATTTTATATGTAATATTTTAGGAAATATTAATAATAAAAATAATCATATAATTATCCATACACTAAAAAATTAAGGCGAATGCTAACATCTTAATAGGGAGAAAGTAAAATAATTAAAATATTCAATATCAATTACATATAATATTATATCAACCTAGATCTATCTTGACTACTTATTTTACCAAAGATCAAAAATTTATTTGATCACTTTCCTTAAAAAAAAAACTGAAATTAAAAAATATCTAAATTAAACTTATTAAATATTTTAAAACAATAATTATACAATATATTTTAAAATATTCCATATATATTAAATAATTTTAAGCCACGAATCAATATTATAGGTTTCTAAAGCACCATTACATGTTACTAATAAGTTAGCATTGGTGTGAATATACACGTACACATTATGAAGTGTCTTGATAAGTGATGAAATGTAATATGATATCACTAAAATCAACAACAATGTTAGTGTAGTATTTCAAAGCATTGATGCTTGTATTACGATTATAAGAACAATGCATAAATACATGTATATTAAACTAGAACATAAAATCATTTCAATGCATTGGTGCATAACAATATTTCAAAAACACCCGGGTGTATATATAAAGAAATTGTTCATTTTTTTTTTTTATTGAAATATAATGCATAAATAAACACCCGGGTGTATATATAAAGAAATTGTTATGTTTTTATTGAAATATAATGCATAAATATGAAATGTTAAATTTTTTTATATGGTTTATGTAGTTTGGTTTTATTTTCAATTTAGATTAATGATAATTTTAAATTTAATAAGAGTTTCAGGGATCAAATATATTCAGATGTGAATTTTTATAAAAGGAGATTTCTTTTATGAAAGGAAATTTTATTCATCTTAGTGTTTGGTAAATCTCTTCTGTAGGGATCAGACTTCTTGAAATGTAAACTTCTATGAAAGAGATGTCCCTACACTTCTTGAAATGTAAACTTCTATGAAAGGAGATTGCATCTCTTTCAGTGCTTGGTAAATTCGAAGTTAAGATAAATCTAGGCTGATCTAATATATATGTATTTTGCATTGAAACATTTTATTTATAATTCACTTTCTACACATTAAAATGTTAAAGCATGCCTCTTTAATTTCTTTAATATTTTTTGTTATTGTTATATTTTTGCTTTTAATATCACATGTAAACTAAACTAAACTTAGAATGAAATACATATCATGTAATATTAATGATAATATTTCTTGTCTTCCTCATACTAACATGTATATTATTTTTTCTTACTTCGAGTTACTTTATATCTCTATATAGATTTATGTAAAATTAAGGTTTAAACTTAATTATTTTAATAATATCCCCAATATTTATATTTTTTATTTATAAATATTATTTTACTATTTTAAGTTTAAGTAAAATTCACAATATCTTTTCTATTTTGGATTTGCATCTCAAAAAAAATGATTATCTCGGATACGTACTAGATCTCAAATTAAAATAAATCTAAATTATTTTATTAACATATTTTAAATTATATATTAAAATTTATTTTAAAATCCTACATCTATTGAATATTTTTTAAACCACCCGCTACATATTATATATTTTAAAAACATCATTTCATGTTACTAATAAGTTAGCATTGACGTACATATATATGCAAACATTATGGTGTGTCTTGGTAATATGTTACTAATAAATTAGCATTGACGTACACATATTATGCAAACATTATGGTGTGTCTTGGTAATATGTTACTAATAAGTTGCAAACATTATGGTGTGTCTTGGTAATATGTTACTAACAAGTTAGCATTGACGTACACATATATGCAAACATTATGGTGTGTCTCGGTAATACTAATAATAATAGTAAAAGAATGCTGAGAAGAAGTATGATATCACTAAAATGATCAATGTTATTGTAGTAGTTTAAAACATTGATGCTTGCTTTAAAATTATATCAACAATGCATAAATACATGTATATTAAAGTAGTAATTAAAACCGTTTCTATGCATGGGTACATAACAATATTTTAAAAAGATAGACATGGATCATTTTGTTTAGTTGAATATAATGATGTGTTTAAATGTTAAAACTCTCCACATCGTTTATTTGACTTATTTTTGTATTATAAAATTTCATTTAGGTGGCCTTTAACATTTTACAATCAATTACAACAAATAGGTTATGTTTTTAATAATATAGAAAATATGCAATGATACGAACATTCAGAAACATATTGTTTTTCTAAAAATTTAAATTGGGAAAATAAAAATTAAAAAAAATTAATATATTTATTTTTGTTATATTAGAGTATAATATAAATTATTTCTTTATTTATTTTAGTTTAAAATACAACTTTAAATGAGTGCTCTAGTGGCCCAATGGTAACGCGTTTAAATGATGAAATGTAGGTCAGGGGTTCGAATCACAATCCCTCTAACAAATTTTCCCCCAATCGGGCTGAGAAGGATGAGGTATCACGCAATGATCGTAGGTCAGGAGACTAATAATGACAAGGCAAATAAAGCAAGGCTCATGATGACGAGGAAATGACGGATCCAGGCAAAGGAATGATCCCGAGTAAAGGCGGCACGGGTGTTATGACATGCGGAGGTGGTGGAATTAAAACAAGGGCTAATGACTGGGGGTACGAAGGCGCAGACAAGAGGCGAGGAGCGGTGGGAGATCATGCGAAAGGCAGGTGGCAGGCGGGTCGAGTGAGGGGCAACGAAGCACAGGTGCAGAGGAATGATAACGAGGGAGGTAAGAAAACCGAGGTGAGGCAGGGGATCGGGGTCATTGTAGAGAATGCAGTAAGGAATGAAGCAGTAAAGAAACCAGGCAGAAGTTGAGAGGAAAAAAGCGAACTGAGAGGGGAGTCAGGTAACACGAAAGCAAAAATCAAGATGACGACAAGGAGCAAAACAAGAGCAGAGACGAAGGTGGAAATTGGGGAACGTGGATGGTCAGGAAGGAAGGGGAAGGACCCCGTTGCAGAAGAGAAGGTATTTCGATATCAGGACGTCTACACAGACTCGGAGGACGATGTCGAAATGTTCAACTCTGACCTGGAGAGAATTGAAAAGCAGATTAAGAGAGCCCAGAAGGATGAGAGAGTACCCGATAGCGAGGAGCCGGTAGCAGGGGAGTAGAGAGATAAGGAGAAGGCAGGGTAGGACGCTGAAGGTGAATGGGGAAGCACTTCAGGTGTGAAAGGCAAAGGGTGCAGAGGCGGCCGCAGGGGAAGAGGTAGAACAGGTAGAGGGCGAGGGAGATATGGTAGAAGCAGAGGACGTCCGGGTGGAAGGAAGGAGGAGTCTACAACAAGAAAGTATAAAAGATCTCTGGAGAAAAGAATATAGTATGCTGAGCAAGCATACTGTGAGAACACCAACAAGGATATCAGGAGAATTATCCAGCATTTGGAAGAGGAGACAACCCAAGATCAATTTGGTTCTGAAATGGAAGACTGGGAATATTCACTTCCCGACGCAGGCAACACGAGAGGGAGAATGACCTTGTATAAACAGGCACTACATGTTTATTGGGTTATGAAGAGGTTGTTAGCCAAAGTTATGGAGCGAGTGGCAGTTGAAATGGCTAAAATGTCTCAAGGGATTCCAAACTTGAAAAGGGAGCTAAAGAATATCCAGATGACAATGATGATGCAAGACAGAAACTTGACGAAATATAACAGCTGATGGAGAAGAGCAACAAGGGCACAGAAGAAGAGAATGGTAACAAGAAAGCGGAGGATAGAAGCTGAAGGCTCGGGTATGAGAGATGCAATTTTGTTGAAGATAATTGATAGTTTATGTTATAGTAGAATGCAAGCTCCAGTGGTTTTTTGCTTTTCCTATGAATAGGAAACATTGTAATAGTAAGCTTGGATGTATGGCTTATTTAGCATGGACCAGTAGGATTAAAATTTTTGGTTTATGGATGGATGTCAAGAACCTTAGATGGCCAACTGACCCATTTTCCCTCTAGGTGGATTGAGGCCACGAGAACTATGTAATGGTTTTAACCTGGATTAATAAAATAGTATGGAACTACCTCTGCTTACAAAAAAAAAAATACAACATTAATTTTTTAAGCAGAATTACAAAATCATGAATTAAACCACCACATGTCACAAAACAACATTTTTGGGATGTCGCACTTGTTGCAATCTATAACATGAGGGGATATTCATGAAAAGAATATAAAATATAATAAACATTTTCCCACTTATTTTATATTTTCATACATGGGGTTGTAGGTGCATATGACAAGAACACTAAGGTAATAATTCTCATTATATCTTTGTGCGAAGAAAAATTATCGATACTCATATATTTTATTAATGAATTTATAACATTCTTCAACAATGGTATTTTTCTAGAGTTTTTCATCCTATGAATACACTCCCTCCCTAACAATTATAGGATCATCATCGGTAATAAACAAACAAAAAATTGAGCATAAAAGGGTGGATAAAAGCGGTGGAGTATATCTTTTTAGTTTTCCTCATTGTTGAATTGATTCCCTCAAAATTGGATGATGTGGTTATTTTTATTCTAATTCCTATTCTTCTGTAGAGTTTGATTCATCGTCGTTCAGTTCAAACTCTATCCTCTTTTGTTCTTTCTCGATTGGTTGGACTTCCTTTCTAAGAAAATCTTTGATTTATTTGAAGAGTACATCTTGACTATACACAATCTTCCTAGTTTTTTCATTCGAAATATTATAACCTTCAAGACCATCTTTATATCAAATAAAGATGCACTTTTCATCTTTATTATCTACCCTATCATGTCCTACCTTTGAATTTGTACATACACATCACAATCAAATTGGTTGATGTATTTAAGAGATGGTTTCTTACCAGTCCATACCTCATGTGAAGCCTTATGACACAACTCTAATGACAGTGATCTATTTAATAGGTAACACGTAGTATCCACTACCTCTACCTAGAATTCCTATCGGAACCTAGAACTAATAAAAATGTTATTTGATATCTCTAGTGTTCTCCTATTAATCCTATATATAGGTCCATTCTATAGAGGCATGTATCTAGTATCCCTCCACCTTGCTATACTACACTTCTTACAGAATTCTTTGAATTCAATCACACAAAATTCTCCACCTTATATATCCTCCACACCTTAATTTTATTCTCTGTGAGATTTTCCAATCCTTAATTGGAAAATATTTCAAATGTATTCATGACAAAATAAATCCATGTAATCCTTAATAATTAATTTATTAGTGAGACATGATACTCAAATTTACCTATTGATGGAATCCACATGGGTCCAAACACATCATTGTGCACCATTTCTAATATTCTCTCTACCCTCATAGCACCAAAGGAGAATCTTACCTTCTTTTTCTTCCAATATAATTTTTTTTAATAAAAATAAATATCTATAGAGTAATTAGACATATATTTTAAAATTTCATTACCATGTAATACTCAAATGAACTTGTCTCCAATATGCACTACTCTTTCATGTCTCAACATAGTATTTTCCATAGATATTATAGGATTATTTTGTTCTTCATATCCAATCTTAGAAACAATGGAGTTTTTGCAACCATCACTAACAATGCGTCGAAGAAACTTATATAGAGTTACAATATAACATCTCCTAGAAATACCATTTATTCTCAAACCATCTTGTAGGTATCCTCTTAAAACCTTATTTTAAGAGCTAGATATCGCATTGTGCTTGTAGAGATAAAATTGACGCATGATCCTAGTATGTGTAGAATTCTATTGTCTATTCTAATCCTTCAATCCATGAACTTCAATTTGAATTTTTCTCATCCTATGATTTTATTTATTGAATCATCTCCTAGGAAAACATCACCCTTACCATACATTTCATACTTGCAAAAAACAATCCATGTGAGGAGTAAAATAAATGGATGCCATTAAGTCAAAAAGACATGCATCATGATCTACATTTGTACTTGAAGAATCCAAATACGTATCCTCTCATTCTTATGAGGATGTTTTTTCTGTAGAATGAGCATCACCATATCCCCCCCATTTCTTAAAAAATATTGGTGTATAACCTTTCTTGTAATTCCCTTCTTTTCCACATCTCAGACATAGCTTTTGGGTATTTTTGGGGGAATTATATATTCCTCCAGATTTAGATATTCCACTTGAGGAATTATTTTTGTTTGCATTCTAGGAGTGTACTCCTACAAATAAGGAATATTTATACCAATTTTCCATGCTTTTCCATCTCATCTACTCTGAAAACTAGGATGAGAATATTTCATAAAAAATTAAAGTACTTTTATTATTACCTATGGCCATAACAAGACTATCCCACCACTCTAGTGAAGAACACAACAGATTGATACACTTAAATTATTTTCAAATATTAATGTCATTAGATAATATTTGACTTACAATGGTATTGAATTTGTTCGGATGCTCTATCACTGAGTTTCCATCCATTTTCCTTAGGTTATAAAACCTTTTTCATAAGAACAATTTGTTCCCTAGGGACTTACACTGATACAATATCCCTGATTTGTTTGGCAATGACCTCATTGTAGATTCTTCTCAAACATTTAGTAATACTGAATTTGAGATACAATCATATTGTGTTATTTTCCTTTCAATCCAACTTAGTCTATATTTTTGTTACATCCCCCTTGGTGTAGTACCTAGATCCACAGTGATCCACTAACATTTTTCTATCAACAAATATTTCATTTTCATATTCCACAACACAAAACTATGCCCACTAAATTTCTTAATCTTGATATTTAAACTTGTATCCATTCTCTTTCACCACAAGAATCAATTTCATAAATCTCCTACTATAACATGGTCTATCAAATCCCAGGCCAAAAGCTTGCCCATAAAAGTTACCTCGTGAAGTCAAAATTACTCTAATAGAAAAGATATTTTATAACACTATATAGTTAGTTATTTCAAGTCTACTCTTAATATATAGTAAAAGTAATGATACACATACACATTAACATCAGATATTTTACCTAGATCGAAGAAAAAAAAAAAATAAATAAATAAAAAATTAAAATTTAAAATTAAAAAAAAATATATATATATATATATATATATATTAAATATATATCTTTTAATATATTAATTTTTAACAATATTCATATATAATATATATATATATATATATATATATATATAATATATAGATTATATATATATCTATATATATGATAGTTATATTTATAAACACCAATTCATTTTCCCTTTGAACTAAAATATAACCTAGTTCTTTAATCTAAATTACAAAACCAGAGAATAAACACCATGTCCATGAAATTACTAAAAGAAAAAAAATGTATCGAGAATCCCCAAAAATTAATAAAAAATTATAACCAAAGTATTTTTGGGTAAGACCATCCCCACTACCCATGCAAGTGGTTTTTTCCAAACTACATAACAAAACATATAACACATTTATTTATAAAAAAAATATAAACAAACACAACAAATTAATTATCATAAAATCACATATTTTTTATAACAATGTTTATTTTTATATAATAATGATTTACTTTCTATTAATATATTATATCACTAAAATAAATATGTCATCTTAAGATTTCTACATTGCAATGATTCAGTAATTATAAATTTTACTGTTTTACAACACTAAGGACTACAATATGATTTACTTATCATATTTATTTTTATATGATAATGATTTACTTTCTATTAATATATTATATCACTAGAATAAATATATCCTTTCAAGATTTCTACATTGCAATGATTCAGATATTTATAACTTACTGTTTTACAACAATAAGGACTACAATAGAATAAGAAAAATAATTTATTACATGTGAGGAACCTATTGTCATAAAAAGTGGGACAACATAAAGCTTCACAATAATCTAAATATTAATAAATAATTGTTAGAATTATTGATAACACTTCATCATATCAATTGTGACTATATCCATGTTTAAAAAAATGTATTATTTTAACCCAACAATATTTTAAAATATCAAACTTTTAACATTCAACTATATTGAGCAGCATTTCTGAGAATGCTATCATGGTTTGAGTCACTTGCAAGCATGATTTCTTCATCACTTACAAGGAAAAATGTGTGTGGATTATTTGCAATGTTTTGTCTAGGAGTGTGATTTTTGTTTGCATCTCCATATTCTACGTGTAAAGGTAAAAATAAACTATAACCATTATGTATATATTTGTAATATAATACATAATAGTGTAAATTACAAAACATACAATAATATTAAATCATTAATAATAAAAGAATACATTTTCAATATATCTTTTAGTGACCTCACTTTATACATTATTTTCTATAAGTTTCCTATTCCATTGTAAAGTATATAAAGTATATATATAATTAAAGGTTTCACAATGTTGTATTTTTTTTATAAAATAGGGAATTAAAATACCCTAAATAAAGTATAACCATTATGTATATATTTGTAATATCATACACATAATATTGTAAATTACAAAACATACAATAATATTAAATCATTAATAAATAAATAAATGCATTTTCAATATACCTTTTAGTGGCCTCACTTTATACTTTATTTTCTATAAGTTTCATATGCCATTGTAAAGTGTATATATAATTAAAGGTTTCAGAGTGGTGTATTTTTTTATAAAATAAGGAAATTAAAATACCATACTCACTTACAAATGGTTCAATTAAATTTTTATGTCGTAAAATATATTCACTACCTATATATAATACAATTTCGATCAAAAGATTGAATGATTCTAGTTTGTACATAATATGGTAAAAAAACATTAATGGATTGTAAATTAATAAAATATAAATATCATAACAAATATGGAATGTTAAAATAATAAAATAAAAATTAACTTACTATTATCTTAACATTATGGTTCTATTCTGTCTTTTTTAACAAGAAAACAATTCAGAAATTAGTATTTTATGAAATTATTGAATTCTTTAATCAAGTATTAAAAAATTCATGATTAGATAAATTTGATGAAACTTATGGTTAGAATAGCTCAGTTTATGATTCAATTATTTTTCTTTGACCATATTTCTCTACATTTTATTAGACATCATACTTAAATGTTTATTTATATATTATTTAACATCTTTGTTTTCTTTAATCTCTAAATGAGAAGTATAATACAAAATTAATATTTATAAGATGAAACAACAATTGAAATATTAATTTCTCAATTTTTTGAAGTAGTATATACCTATTATATTATAAAACACCATGTTTAATATTAATAGCTTCAAAATAATTATATTCCATTACTACATAATTTTAATTATTTATTGTTCTGAAAACAGAAGATCTAGTTTAAGAATACCTCCATTTTTTTTTCATTGGATTTCTATATTATAAGTGAAAATAATTCTTCATAGAGTTACATATTTTTCTCAACTTCTAATTAGATTTTTGTAACATACCAGTGTAGCATCACATGAAAATATATTGAGTTAGATTTTTTTTACACAATTTAATCACTGGTAACTATCAAAATTACTATAGTAATTGAATAATAAATCACATAACCATTAACAACCATTGTTGTAACATATTAACATAATCTTTCTGATGTAAGCTTGCATCAATTCCATGATTATTTTAACTCTCTAAGTTAATCATATTCTTGACAATATAAATGTCACATCATGTTAGGAATCAACATTATTTAAATGTCACAACATGCAACCACATCATTCGACACCGATATACCCTAGAAATCACGTACAATGAAAATGAGTTAAAATTTATTTTTATTATTAAACACTCTTGAGGGTGTTAATCCCTTAATAAATTGTTATAAGGGAGTTTATCCCTTGACCATTGTCATAAAATATTACAAGGAATATCATCTCAAAAACAACATAACTTGTTATAATATATTACAATCATCACGACATCATTTACCCACAAACCCTTCATCATTGTGTCTTTAGGGCTTAGTTATTTCCATCACATTCCTTAAATATACATCGACCACTAACTTATTGTCTGCCATAATAGTAACTTAACCCATATATATATCTCACACATTTTTCCTACAACTGTTATTGTCATTGTCAGCAGCCTTAAATACCATGATTAAATCAAATAGTATCAAACCAATTCATAAATATATACTAGTGGTGCTTTACCAAATTCTCATGTACATGTTTCCTTTAAAAACACTGCATATGCATTAGTTATAGGTATATAACATTCAAATCATGTCTATAAATAAATACGACATTAAGTATTATCCCCCTCGCACAATCAGGCATTCTTGCAAGACAAATCACTACAATTGTCCACACATTCGTTTAAAAGAAGCTAATATTGCAGTTATGATCTTCGTGCATGTAAATTACATAAAATTTATCCAAATAACTAGCCTTCAACTCTTACTTTTGGTGAATTCAAATACATAAAGAAATCTAACACAATGAATGCATTTCCTATACATGGAAATGAATATGATTTATAAAATAATTTTCTCAAAATAATGCTAAACACATGTTTCCCTTTCAATTAAATCTAACACAATAGGGCATGCTAAAACATGTTTTCTTTTCCAAAGATTATATATATATATATCTATATATATATATATATATATATATATATATAATATATATATATAGATATATATATGTATATATATCCCCCTTAGAAATATATTAGTTATCAACATAACATGTTATCATTTCCCTCATGCCAATGTATATTCTTTCCAAACGAATGTTAGTACAAATCTTGCATGTATATACATGAACTTATTCCAAAATAAACTAACATAACAATTATCATACCATAAAAATAATCACAATGATCCCATATAATTGTTCTAAATAAATATAGCTCAGTAGTGCTTCTATCCATGCAAAGAACATATCTCCATAACAAAATGACTATTATTTGTGTAAAAAATAGCTTATCCTAATATCCTTTCTTTAATTTAAGCAACACATATTACCTTCTCTAGAATTCTACCATCATTAGCTATTATTTTCATTTAGAGATATGCATAGAACCATCTTTTATGTATAAAACTCATGAAACAATAACGGGGTTAACTTAATAGTTTATGCACCTAAATTAAGATATTATTCTTTTCAAGACAATTAACATAATAACTTTCTTTCTTTGCATGCAAAAACATATTTTCTATATCACAATGACTACCATTTTGTGCACACACCATGAGTTTTTTTTAACACATTAACCCTTACTTCAATGCAAATAATATTTTCAAGGAACAAATTTGCATTCTTATTCTTGTATGAACAAGATTCATATGCATATTTTAAGAAACCAATCTTTATGTTTCACTTGTTCTTAAATGAATAAGATTCATATGCATCGTTTAAGAAAACAATCTTTATTTTTCACTACTATGCAAGACTTTATACACTCAATTCATTGCATTATTTAAATAAAAAACATGGGTAATATATTGATACATATTCATGAAAACCTCTCTAGTAAAATGAATATAATTAACTTTTTTCTTTTCCAAGAATATGATAATGTATGCAAAGACATTTCACTTAGAAATCTAATGAAATGATGCACACAATATATTTGTTTCCAACAATTAACATATAAAGTTATTTCAAGAGTTATAATATAATTGATATTATTATTGTGCACATATTCCTATTAAGAATCTATTGTATTCATGCTAATATATCCAAGGAAATTGATGCTCTATTTTTCTCTATCAATTGAGAATCTCTTCTTTAATGAAATAACTTATTTTCTAAAAGTTTACATACATTCTTTTTATGAAAAATATCATGATTTTTTTAATCTTTCTGTATGCAAGTTGCATGTGTGCTTTATTTCTAAGAAACAACATCCCTAACTTATCTTTTATCTTTCTAAGAAAAGAACATCCCTTACTTATCTTTTACCATGCAATATTTGTTTCAATAAAGTAATATTATTTATTTATCTTTTTCCATGCAATTTTTGTTTTAGTAAAGTAATATCATTTCTTTACCCTTTACCATGCAATTTTATTTCAAAAAAGTGATATGATTTCTTTATCATTTACCATGGAAATTTCACATGCATTCAAGTACTATGAATTCTAAAATCTTTTTGTGCATGGGATTTAAGTGCATTCTATTTTCAAAAACCACATCTCTGTAATATATTCTTTTAAAAAAAGAACCTGGTTTCTTTATTTGCATAGGATTTAAGTGCATTCTGTTTTCACAAACACATCTCTGTAATATATTTTTTTAATAAAACAACATGGTTTCTTTATTTTAAATACATAAACTTCTCATGCATGGTTTTAGAAAATTACTGCATAGAAACCATGCACAACCTTCCAATGAAATAATTAATTTCTCTAAACAAAAATACCTACAACTATCAAAAGTCTAGAGCAATATTTCCAATTACTAAAATAACATATCATTCCTTTCACAAAACAAATATTCAATTTCTTATATCATTCCTTTCACAAAACAAATATCCAATTTCTTTACAAAGATAGTTGTGGTCACTTGTATTTTATGTGCAATAACCATGAAGTCTCATGTGTATACCTCATGTTCAAGCCTCAAATGTGCATACCTTATGGAGCCACAAAATGCCTTGCCAAAGTTATGTTGATCAATCCCTCTCACATGCATACCTCATGTTCATGTGCATACCTCATGTTCAAGCCTCAGATGTGCATACCTCATGGAGGGACAAAATTCGTCACCAAAGTTTTGTTGATCAATGGCTCTCATGCGTATAACTCATGGAGCCACAAAATTCAGCACCAAAGTTTTGTTGATCAATGCCTCTCATGTTCATACCTCATGGAGCCACAAACTCTTCACAAAAGTTGTTTTGATCAATGCGTCTAGCCTCTACATGATGAAAACTTCACTGGATGAAGATGAAAGTTATTTTTTCCAATTTATGAATGAATTAAAAGAACTTGTAAAACCCCATGCTACAAAATTCCTCACCAAAATTTTGTTTTGAATAGCTCTAGCCTTTACATAATGAAAACTCCATTGAATGAAGATGAAAGTAGTGTTTTCCGGTTTATGAATGAATTTAAAGAACTTGTAAAACATTCATTTTTCTCTATAAATTATTATTTTCTTTATTTAATTCAAATTAATTACCAACTAAATACTAATGATTCTTGTTTTCATCTATTTCATTAACCATAAGAAGAATAATATTTTCCATTATAAATATCAATGTAAATTGAGTTTATAACCATATTACAATTTCAAATAATCTTAAAAACCAATTAATTATTATTTATATGTTTCAAAACATTTTTACAATTTTGTAACATACCTCGGTAACCTCACATGTAAAAGCAGACAGTTAGAATTTTTTACACAAATTACCCACAAGTAATTATCCAAAATCACTACTCCACATTCCTCATTAATCTTTAGATATAATGTTCATTAGTACATAAAGTAATTTGCGATAGAGGACAGTAAGTTGATTAACCATTGACAACAACTGTTGTAGTATATTAACATAAATGGTCTCATGAACCTTGTGTCCATTTCATGCTTCCCTTAACCATATTAATTAATCACATACTTGACATTATGTTTATCACATCAAATAAGGAATCAACGTCATCAAGGATTCAACACCATCAATATGACACAATAAGCAATCACATCATTGAACACCGATATACCCTAGAAACCCCGTAGGGTGAAAACCACCAAATGTTTAATCTTATTATTAAACGTTCATGAGGGTTTTCACCCCTCACTCAATGGCTTATAAGGGATTCCATCCCTTATCCATTGTTATAAAATATTACAATGAGATATCATTAAAATGTAACATAACTAGCTAAAAGCTATTACATTTTCCATGAAACCCTTTATCTACATATCACCACTCTCTACATCCTTGTGAAATTTTTGTTCTATCATGGTATGATTCCACAACTCAAACTCGTGAGCATTTTCTGTTAGTTCTTTACCTACCACATTGTTAAAACATCATTTTTCTTTGGCACAAACCACCATGATTTCTTGTCATTGTTTTCATCAACAAGCTTTGGCAACAAGATTAGATACAATATTAATCAATCAATAATCGGCCTCTAAAGGTGATTCTTTAACACCCACTCACGTGGATGAATTATAAATATATATCACAACATGCTTCTTTTAACAACGTTGTGCACAAACAATTATCAAGCATGTCATAAAAAATAACTAGTTCATTTATTCAAGTAAATACTTGTTTTACTTTCCACAATTCTTACTCACACTATTGCATATTTCTCTTCAAATGCTCTAACCCAATAGTTCTACAAATCCATGTTCCTCTTTACAATATATAACACAATATTTATATCTTCATACATGTAATAAAGTATTGTTTCTATGTTTTTTCATATGTGTTCTTTTCACATAGTTATTTTTCAAGAACCCATCATAGTTTCTCTTTCATTAATGTACAAAGCTATTATGCATTTGTTTCCATCAAAGAATCATATCAAAGTCTGCATATATTTGTTTCAAAAAAATATCATAATCAACCTTTCTTTTGCGCATAAAAACTAAAATAATAATAACGGTAATTGTTTATGCATTAAACCATGCAAATAAATCAACCTACCCAATATGTAAAAACAAAATCCTTTACCTTTTTGCTCACCAAAACATGTAACTTTTGCAAACTCTTGCAAAGGAATTAACACCATTAACTTATCATTCATGCATAAAAAGATATATTCTTTCCAAGGGACGTTCTTATGACTTATCTCTGTGAATTTTATCTATGCATAGGTTATTATATTTTCTCATAACTAAATATTGTTTCACAAGAGAACTCTCTACCCATGAGAATATTTCAAAAATTACCCTCTTTAATCTATATTCACTTCTAGGGAAAGGACTACGAAATCCCTTTTTAAGAAAAGAGAATTCATCCTCTCTTTTCTTACATAAACACATATGCATGTTATATAAACACAATAGATGTTACTTGTCTATTAATGTTTCAAATATATATAATCACCATATTTTCCTATATATAGTAATAACAATCTTTAACTACATGTAGTAATATATTTTCTCTACCAAGAATATATATATATAATAAACAATATTTATCTACAGGCAGTAGTATATTTTCTTTACAAGAGGGATATATAACCTTAATCTACATGTAGTAATATATTAAATTACCCATACTAAGGTTATTTAAGTAAAAACCCTCTTTAGATTATTCAAGTAAAAACCCTATTTTCCTTACCAAGAAAAATGTAAAACAACAATCTCCTCAACAACTTTAGATGTGTCATACATCTCTTCTCAAGAGGATATCTTGGGTACTTATTAAGAGTCTTGTGTAATTTATCCCAAAGAAATAATAAAGCTACTTAGCTTTTAACACTCTCAAGAAACTCACAAAACTACTTAGCTTTTACTGTGCTCTATGCATAAACTAAGCAACAAATATTTTCAAGAGGACTTATATCCCTGCAATATTTTAATACATGAAAACTTTGCAATACCTGGAAATCATAACCTGTTATGAAACCAGCTCAAGAAAATATAGAAAAGATAGATCAACGCCTTAGAATTTAGCCTCTTCGAGGGAGCAACCTCCTTTACATTACATAAATGAGAAATTCTTCGATGATTCAAATGATAAAACCTCATTTCTATATATAGGAGTGTAAGGAGTGACAATATAACCCAGCTGACCTAACAATAATAATATAAAGCCACAAAAATAACAATAGAGGGATTCTATGGGGCACAATAATAACAATATGGGGGCAATAGGGGCACAACAATATTAATAAGGGGTACAACTACAATAGTAATGGGGTAATCACTAGTATTATAGGACCCAACATGCCCCTCTTCTTTAAAAAAGTGTTGTCCTCAATGCTTGAGTAGTTTTGGATGCTTCTGTATAAAATTCTCATCCTCCCATGTGGAATCTTCAGCAGATAAGTTCTTCCACTTGATAAGATACTCTGAAATTGATCGATTTCGTAGCTGTTGAGTTCTTGTTTTTGTGAGTGCTTCTGGTTCCAATATAATTTTTCCTTCCTCGTCAAGTTCTGCAATATTGTTTGAACTGGGAGCTTATCGCCTATAACCTTCTTAAAACATGAAACATGGAAAACTGGGTGCAATCGAGAACCTGCAGGAAGCTCTAATTTGTATGCCATAGTACCAATCTTTTGCAACACCTTGTACGGACCATAATACTTTGGTGATAATTTATTATCCTTCTTAGCTTGCTTGAGGGACATTTGCTTATATGGGTGTAGCCTTAAGAATACCCAATCACCTACATCAAAACTTCTTTCACTGCAATGTTGATATGCCTGTTGTTTCATTCTATTTTGTGCCAACACGAGTTAATCCTTTAAGATTGGAAGGAGTTGTTGATGTTCGATGTGATGTTCCACTGCTTGAACCTTAGAATTTTTCTCTTAAATATGATGTGATGGATGGTGGTTGATACCCATAAAGTGCCATAAATGGGGTCATTTTTGTTGTTGTATGGAAGGAAGTGTTATACCACCATTCAGCCAGAGGCAACCATTGACCCATTGTGTCTGTTTATCAGATACAAAGCAACGAAGATATCCTTCCAAAAATTTGTTTACTATCTCAGTTTGCCCATCAGATTGAGGATGATAAGTTGAGCTATGAGCTAACTGAGTACCAAGACAAGAAAATAATTCTGTCCAAAATTTTCCAGTGAAAATGGATCTCTGTCACTTACAATAATCTTTGGGTTTCCATGTAGCTTTTGAATTGTTTCCATAAATGCAGTAGAAAGTGTACTGGCTTTAAATGGATATGATAATGCACAAAAGTGTACATACTTGGTAAGTCTGTCAACTACCACCATGATGACACTCTTTCCCTCAGACTTGGGTAAACCTGTGATAAAATCCATTGAAACCTCCTCCCAATGTTGTCTTGGAATGGATAAAGGTTGTAATAGACCCGGTGTCTTAATTGTTTCAACTTTATTTTGTTGGAAAACCAAACATTCCGCCAAAAACTTTTGAATATCTGATTTAAGGCCATCCCAAAAAAATTCCTTCTTAACCCTATGGTAAGTTTATAAAAATCTCGAGTGCCCTCCTAAGGGAGAAGTGTGCAATTCCATAAGAATCTTTTGTTTTAGCTGGGAATTCTTACAGAGGTATAAGCGATCTTTGTACCATAGCGAATCATTTTTCCAGCTAAATGTATCAGATGTACTGGAATCTTGCTGTAATTTTCAAATAAGTGCCCACACTTCTTCATCATTCTTCCATTCCTCCCTTGCTTCGTTTATCCAATCTGGTTGGATAATAGAAATGGCACACAAAAACGCTTCCACATCCTCATCCTTTCTTAAGAGTGCATCTGCCACCACATTTTGCTTCCCTTTTTTGTAGATGATTTCAAAGTCATAACCCAACATCTTTGTGACCCACTTTTGTTGTTCTTAAGAGGATAATCTTTTTTCTAAAAAGTATTTAAGGCTATCATGATCCGTTTTTACCTTGAACTGTCTTCCCATTAGGTAGGGTCGCCATTTCTTAAGTGCATGGAGTATTTCCAACATTTCCTTCTCATAAATAGCTTTGTGTAAAAACTTTCCCTTGATTAGACAACTTTCAAAAGCAATGGGTCTTTCATCTTGCATTAGAACAGCACCAATTCCATTTCCTGAATCATCACATTCCATAATAAAGGTTTTTGTGAAGTCCGGTGTAGCTAAGACTGGTGCTTGGCACATTGCCTCTTTAAGATGTTCAAAGG
>APFE031291623.1:0-32398 GCA_000404065.3 Pinus taeda
CCCATGTAGTGCCCATATTGTTACTATTGTGCCCCATAGAAGCCCACTATTGTTATTATTGTGCCCTTACATTATTATTGTTATGTAGGCTCTGATTATATAATGACCCCTTAGACTCCTATAGGTAGAAAGGAGGTCTTTTCATTTGTATCATCAAAGAATTGTTCATTTATGTAATGTAAACGAGGTTGCCCCCTCGAAGAGGTTGAATTCTAAGGCGTTGATCTATCTTTTCTATCTTTTCCTGAACTGGTTTCATAACAGACAAATAGAGACCATCAAAACATCAAAGAAACAATTAAACAATGGGGACGAGGTCAATTCACGAGCCCAGTGGTAAGAAGAGCCTAGAGTCTAGCGGTAGGCATGAATATATGGATGATATGGAAAGAAAGAAAGAGGAGAATCTTTCAAAACAAAGAGTTGCCTCTAGAGTAGGTCTGGAAAAGAACCCTGAGTCATATAAGAGAAACTATTCTAGCTGAAACATGGAGTCAAGAGGATTGGAAAACGACACTTGAGGAAGAACAGATTCTTAACAAGCTTAATCTAGAACATGGAATGGTAGCACCTCAGATGTGGAAACCCCCTGACATCGGCAGTGTTAACCCTCTCCACTTTTCTCGCCCCTCGGAAAGTTTCATCAAACTGAGTTTTGATGGTGCTTCCAAAGGCAACCCAGGGCCAGCAGGGCTCGAAGGAATATTTCGGGATGAACAAGGCAGAACAAGATGGGTATACTCAGACTATGGTGGTATCATGAATAATAATGAAGCAGAGCTTATGGAAATCTATCAAGGACTAAGAACAATGATAAGAAATGGCTACAATAACTTGGAAGTAGAAGGCGACTCCCAACTGGTTACTGACATGATAAGGAAACTCAATAATGGAAAGACATGGGATAAAGTTACGAAAAGCTAGAGGACGACTAGCCTGGTCCAAGATTTGTAAACCATTATAAAGAGACTTGAATATATGATCATTAGTCATGTAAGAAGGGAAGGCAATAGAGCAGCAGATCTCCTAGTAAATTGGCGAAGTAACGAACAAGGAAGCAAGTTGGATAGCATATGACCAACCCAACTAGAGGAGCCCAAATTAGAGCTCCTCAAAGTAATCCTAGCCCAATATTTCCATGAAGACATGACCTCAAGGTAGCAGACACAGGTAGCCCCCGATCGGGGTGATAAAGAGGGATAGTATGAGAAGCTGGAAAGTGCAAGGGAGTGGTAGGGTAAGACGGCCACCTACTGCCCTCACCGTAGATCAAATGACCATGGTGGCATCCTACATGCCTGCGGGAGTTTCGAGGTAGCGTAGTGGATGGAGTGTGGGGGGAGAGCAGGTTAGAAATGGTAGCAGTAGTGATATGGGACGTGGGCCAGATGGGCTGGGGTACATGAGGGTGGTAAGGGTGGGAGAAAAATTTAGTATGCAGTGAAGGGAGGAGGAGAACTGTGTAGCGTAGGTGTTGGGATCTTCAGCAGTTGAGCGTGATTATGGGTGTCTCCTCTGGCTCTCCTCCTAAATTTCACTCTACTTGCTTAGTATGGTGGAGGAGGGGGGATCGTCGAGAATTGCTAAGGTGGGGTGGTGTTTGAGTAGGGTTTCTTTTTTCTCTGCCATGCATAGTCAGGTAGAAGAGGGGGGTAATTTGGGATTTGCAGGAGAAGGTTTGTGGCTGAGCAAGTCAAAGGGTTGCATGGTGAGGAAGAGTGAGGATCAGAGCATAGGTATGTCTGAGAATGGTAGTAGTGGGGTAGAGGATCAACTCGAGAATTCTAAGAACCCTATCTAGGTGAAGAGCTACATGACAGAGGGCTTTCCCTCCTTCCTTTGTCCAAGGGGGGAGACCATTGTCTCGTCAGAACAATGAGGGTGGTCAGAGTGGGGCGGGAAGGCTAAATGACAAGGAAATGTTGTCTAATGGGAGGATTGTAGCTCCTCAATAGCTAAATTTTGTTGTTGATAATTGCAAGCAGGAGGCAATAAAGGAGAAAATGGCTCACCTGGGAAGAGGCAGGGGCCGAGGAGGAAGAGGGCGACAAAGCCAGCTGGGCAGAAGCGAACCATCAACCTTGGCACCAGCAAGTTAGAGGCGAGGAAGGAAATGCATGAGGATGTGTTAGGCCCCTATACTACTAATGTAACCCCTTATTATTTTTAGTACAACCCACTTATCATGTTGATGTACCCATGTAATGCCCATAATTGTTACTATTGTGCCCCATAGAAGCCCTCTATTGTTATTATTGTGCTCTTACATTATTATTGTTGTGTCGGCTCTGATTATGTTATGACCCCTTAGACTCCTATATATAGAAAGGAGGTCTTTTCATTTGTATCATCCAAGAATTGTTCATTTATGTAATGTAAAGGAGGTTGCCCCCTCGAAGAGGCTGAATTCTAAGGCGTTGATCTATATTTTCTATCTTTTCTTGACCTGGTTTCATAACAGAGGACCTTCCACCATCCATCAAGGAAGATGTTTTGGAAACAAAGGATAAAGGTAAAACAATCATTGATGTGGAGCACTTGGAAGACAGGGACATTCAGTTACAACCAAGGAGACCCCAAACTAGAGCAATGGAAAGGAAGCAAAAGCATGTCAAGAGCCATCTCCTCCTCAAGCCCAAAACACCATAAATGACTCCATAGCTGTTGAACTTTAGAAGGACAAGAAATATTGGCTTGAGAGGGTAAATGAGCATTTGGAGAAGCTATTTAAAAAGGTAAACATGGATGTCACTATGTAAACGAATATCGAAAGGCACTACTATGTAAGAAACATGGTTTGCAAAGTTAGGGTTAAAAACATGAAGATGAAGCTCAAGAAAACCATAAGGAAAATCAAGAAGAGGGATAACCTTGACCTCTTAGTAGAAGCATCATTGGTGGTCTAAATGTAGAACAAAGAGTAAAAGAAAGGAGGCAAAAATTTTGAAATTTTGAAGTTTTTGTGCACAGGCAAATAGTATCCTATAGAAACATAGTGAGTAGTTGCTATGCTTTTTCTCAGGAGGTACGGATGCATAATTTCAAGTATGTGGAGATAGCTTATGGTATAAGGATTTCAGAAAGTACATTGGGACACTTGAAGACTCATAAATTTTCAAAAAATCACCAAATAGTGCATATTTTTCACCTTTGTGCCACTTTTTCAGGGCACTTGCTACGCTTTTGGAAAGTTTGAATTGAAGTCAAATTTTATGGGGTTTGAAGCAGGTTTTTGCAGGGCTTAGTGATTCCATTATGTAGAGGACATATTAAACTTTTCATACATATGTTTTGCAGAAAAAACTCATCCAGGAAGGCCTCCAAATCATCTTCCAAAGTTCGCTGCGCTTCTTCTGAAATTCACTGCGCTTTTGGGAAACTCGCTACGCTTCTGTGAATGAAGGTGCTTTTTGCATGTAAACCGTGAAATGTCGAGTTGGGTTGATGTAAATGGTTTCATTATGAGTTCATATGATTTAAATGAGTCTATTATTAGTTACTAGAGTGAAATTTCTTGTAATTAAATGCTTTGAAAACAAACTCAATCAGTTAGTTTAACGGAGGAAAGTGGTTTCTAACTCCTCTATGATGTGGCAGTGGTTAGGTAGGATCATGAAATCAGTTCCTGGGATGCAGGATTTGACCCCTTAGAGGGGATATATGATTTTTCATCTATATGTAGTTATAATCAACCAAAGGAGGGGGTTGGATATTGGAAGCTCATACTTTTGAACTAGTGTACTTGATATTGGCAGAAATAATGTACAATTGTAGCTATTTTTATGGGATTCATGCGTTGTGGTTAGTGACAATGTTTTTCTCCAATTTTTCTTATGCATATGATTGTTATATATTTCCAGTAACTATTCATATTTCTTATTATGCTTTATCTCTTGAGTGTTAAACATAAATCATTATCTCAATGTTTTGTTTTGTTTGAGATTAGCATTTAAATGTTTTCCTTCTAGATAAGTGAATTCATGAATTTTCTGACTTATTCTCTTTCATATGATTTCCCCATTACCATACTACAATGAAAAACCATTTGCGTTACTGACTACACCTACCTTGCCTCATTGTATGTTTGCAACTGATCTTTTGACCTACTTGGCCTAGTTCCTAGACCCTATGCTTCTTATCCAGCAAACCCTAATCAAAACCATACTAAGCTGATAACTAGCCTAAAACCATAGTATTCTCCAGTCACTTCTATTGCCTATGAGGATTGATTTAGAGAGGAACCTCTCTGATTTGGCAGGGCTATCTTCCAAGTCCAAAGTTGGTATAAGGTTACCTCTTTGGTTTTCTTTCTCAGCCTTGTGAAACTAAGGAGTGCTAACATGCCCCTGGGTAATTGATGAGCTCTAATGGGGTAGTCCTCTCCCAGTCCAAAAGTGAGGGGTCGGGGATGGGCCTGAGATCTAAGGTTGTACCTATGAGAGCTATTGGAAGAAGAGTCCACCCTAATAGGTAGAATTGAGAGAGAGTCCAAGGAAATGGTAGGTGTAGTAACTAGATTAGTAGGGCGAGATGATGCTACAAGAAAATTAATTGAACTCAATTTACATGCATCTAAACCCAATCCAAAAAAATCTAATGATAAGATAACAATTCTAAAATTCATAAAAATATGAGAAGAGGGAAGAGAGGAATTAAGAGTACGTCGTACCAATTCTAGACCCCTTGAGTGTGAGCTAGTGACTTGAGTATCAGGAGTCTGGTACCTCCACATCCAACCTCCGCCTCCTCTGGGGATCCGCTGCTATGTTCTATGCAGGGGTTGATTCAAATACTGATCAAGTCTAGGTATCCATAGTAATAAAACTTCTCGGGGGTTTAGTATGCACCTTTGTTATCAATGTACAATCCTTATACAAGTGCCCCACCTCATGACACCTTCTGCACTGAAATGGGATCCCCTCATAATCGAGGATTTGCCATCTAATAATCTCCCCAAGTTGAAGCCGATAGCTCTCCGCCAAACCCTCTCTAGTGTCTAAGTGAACCAAAATCCTAGAAATGGCTAAGCAACTTGATTCTATGTATGTTCTCTCGTGGTCAAGAGATATGCCAAGGTCATCCCAAATTCACCTGAAGGTCTCTTCCAACCAAAATTGTAATGGAAACCCTAGGAGTCTAACCCATATTGGCCCCGCCCCTAATTTCTCTTTCTTAGATTCAAAGAGTGGCAACCACCTCTTGAGGATAATGAGGGTCATATTGATATAATAATATTTAGAAAAGACCCAATTGGCTTGGTCTACTTGCGGGAATATAAGTTTATACCAAAGTCTCGTCATGGTAATAACCACTATCAACTGGTCCAATAAGTGTCCCCAGATTTCCATAGTCCAACACTTCAACTACACAGGGGTATAGTTCTAGCCAGAAACCCTACCGACAAGCACAATACTCTTAGTAAAGGTAGCTTGTGCCATATTGATACCTTCTCCGAATACCAACAAACACCCCTGCACATGCACTTTGGTGCATTTTTAAATTTTCTTTCCCCCTATCCTTTGAGTGTGGTCTACCGGGTGTTGCTTGTCCTCTGCCAACTAATACTCATTTGAGTTTGAAGCTCTGTTGTCCTCATTACCAGGTTCCTGATGAGAAATCCCATCAAAACATCTTGATGTGCATGTAGCAAGAGAAGGTCTCGAACCTTGGGGGTCGGCTCATGTTGAGCCTTGTACATTTTTCCTTGAAGGTACCAAGCCATATGTGCCAGTACCATAAAAACTCATTATCCCATCCTCCATGAATGAAGCCCCCAGTACATTTATCACCTGTCCATGGTGCTCGAGTTCCCAATACTGTAACTCCAATGGTGATGGTATATTCAGGATCAGGTGAGCCTGGTCCTCCTGTAGTTGAAGAAAATCTGCATTCACCGTCGGGCTTAGGTGGGTAAACCCTAGGGCATTTAGGGAACCCTCCACATCATCCATCTCTAAGATATAAGTGTCAAACTAGACTTCTGATTCAAGGTGTGTCGCCAATGAAACCCAGTTTGGTGCTGATGTGGCTCCTCCACCCAAATTTGGGAAGCCTCCATAGAATTTAAGGAATAAATTATCCCCAAGTTCCTCATCCATGAAAAACAACGTTCACACTCGGACCGTTATACTGTCCCTATGTGTAGCTGTGCATTGCACCCTCTGACAAACACTGGCCCAGCTGATCAATGGTCCTCCTCTACTGTTAAATCCCCTTATCTGTTGAACCAGAAAAATCCGCGTGACTATATGATGCTTAATTACCACGGATAAAAAATGTCTTATGTTCCAAATCTTGTCTTCGAACAACAATGATGATCCCCTCACCCTGTTACCACTCCCAAGTTCAGCGGAAACCCCATATTCGCACTAGAACAAAGCTAGGGTTTAGTTCGCCCGTTATCCATATAGTAGTGTATTCACTTCCTCCAGTGTGGATTTCTTATTATCATTGTACATGTTCCATTTGCCATTAGTTCCTATTAGTTTTAATGAAACATTTTGGGTTTGAAGAAAAGCTAATTCAATGGGTTTCTTCTTGCATCTGGAGTCCTTGAATATCTCCCTTGGTCAATGGAAGGTCAAATAGTTTTCTCAAAGCATCAAGAGGCTTGTGGTAAGGCTTTCTCCAATTTTATTTATCATAATCATTGGAAGACTCTTTGGGTAGATGAATGTACTATTAAAGGAGAAGATAATTTCTCCCAGGTATTCGATTTGAGTAAGGCATCAAAAACATCAATCATGCCTAGTTTGCATATGATATGCTATTGTTGGGAGGTGCCTATGTAACAATTGTGACCAAATTCTAAATATTTCTTATAAATTTTTTAAGCCTATGGTGGGATGTCTAATGAAGGAAAAAATCAAATCTATACATGGAATGTCAATAAAATTTTATTGAGCTAGATGAAGCATATTATGGGATTCTTGATAGTAGAAAAATGGAAGCATTTTAAATATCTTGGCATTCCTTTAAGTTTGAAATCCCATTCTTATCGATATTGGGCCCCAATTATATCTAAATTCAAATAAAAGTTTGAGCAGTGGTGACCCCACTCACTGAACCGTACTAGGTGTTTGGTTTTCATTTCTTTTTTCTTGTTCACTCTTTCTCTATTTCAATTCTCAACCATTCTAGCACCATTGGCGATTCATAGGCAAATGTCCCAAGAGATTTTTAAATTTTTGTGGCAAGGGGGGAATCTAATGCCAAAAATTTTGATCTAATAAATTGGAGCATTATTTTCACCCCAAAACATTTTGGAGGCTTAGGCATTAGAGATCCCTCCTAATGAATATTGCAATTGGAGAAAAATTGGTTTGAAGGAAGATGTCTTAGAAAGAAGATTGGTGGAAAAAGGTTATCAAATTTATATATTTCTTTGAAGACTAATTAATATGTTTAGAGACCCATACATGTTGAAGCACTGAGTAAGATTCCACGAAATGGTATTGTTATCAATACATGGAGTATTGGAATCTTTAGCCAATGTCCATTGGTTTAAAATTAGGAGCTTTGGCCACTCCGAGATTGGATGTTCTCTCAAGCAAAATAATTCCATTGTAGATATCTCTTGATGGACTAGTGATGGTGGAAGGTTAGGAAGGGATCTTCAAAAAATGCTACCACCTTTAATTATTTCTTCTCATTTGTTGGAAAATTATCTCACTAGCTATGCTCGTGGGAATAAGGAGGAGGAAGATGCTAGGGGTTGAAAATCATCAGAGTACACTTCCAAACAAGGATATTTACTTATAATTTTTTGTTAGGGATATTTTCCAAAATCTTGTATATGGGAGAAATTTTGGATTCTAAAAAATCCTCCAAAAATAAATATATTTTGCCCGTTTTAATCCACCATAAAATACTAACCATAAATAATTTGAAAAAGAAAGGCATAAATGGACCATTTAGATGTCTTATTTATTTTCCTTAGAAAGTGTCTATTAATAATTTATTCCTTGAAGCTCCTTTCATTCTTTCGATTTGGAATTTTTTCTTTCATTCTTTGGTGGTAATATTAATTTGGCATTTTTGTAAGTGGGTGAAAACCTGAAGTTGGGTTACACTTTTGTGAGAAATTCCTTCGAAAAATTCACAATCTCAATTTTTCTGTTGAACATTTTTTCTTCGATTGAATTTTCTAAATTTATTCGGCCGAACAATTATACTAAAATTAAACCAAAATTTTGGCCGTTTAGACTAATGCCAACCGTTAAACAGAATTTTTGCTGGAATTGAAAAAATCAGCAAAAAAATGGTTTGGCCGAATAAATGATTTGACCGAACTATTTGTTCTGCCGAATTATTGTTTTCGTTTGAATTATTTATTCGATCGATTTTTTTTTATATACGATGGGCCAGACCTTGCTGCAAAGTTTTCTTCTCTGTTGATTTTTGAATGTGGTTTCTTGAGTGTTGTGAGGTTTGTTCTTAATTTAAATTTACTACTCTATTGAGCATGGTTGGTTTGAGATGAAGCCCTGTCGAAGCCGAAGCCATGCGCTGTGAGGTTTGTTCGTAATTAAAATTTTTTGTTTACAGGATTTTTTTAATTGGAATTTTTTATAATGCTTTTCTTTTTGTAGCTTGGCGCCAGAGGAGTTTTGGTTGGTTACACTCGTCACTAGTAGCTTTCTTAGCTTCCTCGTCTGGACCAGGTAAGTTGCCAAAGACTCCTAATGAATTATATGCTATGATGATCATGAATTCACAAAAAGCTCTCAACCCAAATTAAATTTCAATGAAGACATTGATTATGATTGAACCTTGTTAACATAATGGATGATTAGTTGGAGATTTGATAAGCAGTAGGTTTATGGATTATCCATCTCATTGACATAAATCTTATTCAAAAGTTAAATTTAAAAACGTAAATACCATTACAACTTTGTCAATGCTAAGTTTAAAGCTTATCCACTTCTAATCACCAAAAGGCATGATTAGATATCTCTGTTTTCAACAGAAGACATGATTAGATATCTCTGTTTTCAAATGTGGTGCACTACTTGGTTTCTTTTCATGACCAGATCATTTCCCAGAAATGGGAAGAAAATCCAACTATGTTATCTCTAGATCTATTAAGGAAAATTAATGCACCTATGCTGCTTGATGTTCAACTAGCTCACTAATTTTGTTAAATGAGTTTCAATATATATACTCTGTCTTATAACCAAAGTCATATCCAACTTATAAACTAGTAACAAATTTGCCCATTCACACATCCTTGTATTGATAGTCACAACACAGATCCTGGGAATGTATGGTTGCCCTCTGTATTGGTGAATTAGGATCTAATAGACCAAGACACTGCTATAGCATGTGGTTTGCACAATGTCCTATGATTATGTTACCCATTGATTCTCAAACTGGGAAAAAATTCATGTTATGTCATTTAAAAAAAATAATGCAATTTGTGGTCTTGAATGTGGAATCACATCAATTGTCTATCTGTCCATAATTTCATAATTTTGTTTATTCCATCAACTGAGATGATTGACACTTTGTTATGATGTAGTCTCATTCTTCATTTTGGTGCATTTTTGGATACATTTTGTAGTTAATTTAGCTTAAATTATTGGAGGGATTTGTTGAAAACACAAATTTGAGTTAGTAAATTTGCACAATTTGAATGTTTTTTTATTTTTTTATTTTTTTTATTTTTTTTTTTATTTTTAAATCTACTTTATCATTTAAAAACACATTTAAAACCAAAAATATCTATAATTTCACTTTAAATTGTCTCACTAAATTTAAAATAAGAAAAGAAAAACTTAAAATAGTTAAACGGGCACCTTTGTTTTGGCCTTGTTTCACTGCCTATGGAATATTAAACAAATGGGATTTCATATGTTAGAGGCATAATTTCATATACCATTTGTATTTAAATAATTTCAACCCAACATTGAATTCATGTCTCCTTAAGAGACGAGCAAGTGTGGCTCAGGCATGAAATTTAATTTTCAATAGATGTATTGATCTAATGCATTCCTTAGTTCCACAGTTTCTTTCGAGTCTTGATCTTGAATTTTTAGTTTCTTTGCCTCTACAATCATTTTGGAAATCTCATCATCACACAACATTTCACTCTCATTCATCATGGTCATCACCTTCTTTATCACGCTTAACTTATGCTCTACTGACACCTTCAGAATTTCGTTCATATCGATCTCCATACCATGATATTTTTGATATCTCCTCTAGGTGCACATGGAAGTCCCTCCAAAACAAATTCACCCCAAGGATAATTGTCTTCAATATTGGGCCTTTCCCCATCATAGATGTCTATTAGCACCAAATCCTATTTGCCAGCTACAGTAAAGTAGTTGCAGTACAATAATGTCTCTTAGCTAAAAACATTATCCTTTAATATATAATGTGTAACAAGTATATACAAAATTCTATTGAGATTTATGCAGTTCAATTTGAGAGTCAGAAAGAAATATAGTGCATATCAATGAAACAATGATTTATAAATATATAATTTATTCGATATAGTCTATCATGGTGTTGGTTAAGAAGCGACAATTGGATTTTATATTTCATTTAATGTATCGTTTTTCATTCTAAACTTTCTAGTTCTCTGTTTTTATTTTTAAATAAAATTAGACTGTGTAAGTATTTAAAAAAATGTTGTAAATTACCCATTTAACCAGGTCACTTGACAATAATAATTTCAAAGGAAAATAATATTATCAATACATATTCCCTTAATCTTACCTCTAGCTCATATTCCACCAAAACATTGCTGTCACATTATCAATTTCAATCCTCCACATTATCAATTTGTTCAAGGTCACTTTTGCTTCCCTTTATAGCATGATTGATTCATTTATGTTTTTTTTTTCATTGTGTGTAATTCACTTCAAGCTTCCCTATTTTCTTGGAACACGAGTCTCATTAGCTTCCCAAGATGAGGTAGAATACACTTAATTGAAAGTTCATGTACTTGCTCTTTTCAAGTAGTAGTTTCTTTTTGAGATACATCTTTTTTATTTCTAGTTTTTTGGGCACATGAGATTGAAGCTAATTAGAGTGTTAGCATTGCATTGTCATCTATTTTTGGTGTTTTAATTTTAATGTTATTGGGTTGAATTGTTCTACCTTGATTTATCTCGTAGAATAACCTTGATGCTTCTTGGTAACATACTTTCCTTGCTTCTATTGTTATATGTTCATTTTCCATTTTGCAATTCACTTCAAGCTTCCTTATTTTCTTGGAACATGGGTCTTATTATCTTTTTAAGATGAGGCAGAATACATCCAATTGAAGGTTCTTGTACTTTCTCTTTTCAAGTAGTAGTTTCTTTTTGAGATACATCTATTTCATTTCTATTTTGTTGGCTGCATGAAATTGAAACTAATTAGAGTGTTGGCATTGCTTTGTCATCTATTTTTGGTACTTTAATTTTAATGTTATTGGATTTACTTTTCCTATCTTGATTTATCTCATAGAACAACTTTGCTTCTTTTTGGTAAGATACTTTCCTTGCTTCTGTTATTATATCTTCATTTATGTTTTTTTTTCATTATGTGTAATTCACTTCAAGCTTCCCTATTTTCTTGGAACATGGGTCTTATTAGCTTCCTAATATGATGCATAATACACTTAATTGAAGGTTCTTGTACTTTCTATTTTCAAGTAGTAGTTTCTTTTTGAGATACATCTTTTTCATTTCTATTTTGTTGGGTGCATGAGGTCGAAGCTAATTAGAGTGTTTGCATTTCTTTGTCATCTATTTTTGGTTTTTTAATTTTAATACTATTGGGTTGCTAGTTAGAGTGTTGGAATTTATTTGTCATCTATTTTTGGTGTTTCAATTTTAATGTTATTGGGTTGACTTGTTATACCTTGATTTATCTTGTAGAAATATGGTTCAAACACCAAAACTCTCTGAAGAGAAGCACTACGATTATCGGGATCCCCTACTCGATCAAAATGTTCTATCTTGAGAATATGGACATATGATGCAGTGCCAAAGAACAAGAAATGAAACACCTATCATTAATGCTAGTATCATATTCCCATCTTCTCAACACATAACATTTAATCAACAAAAGGAAAAATTTGATCAACGAAGAGGACACCAATGAAAAAGAGGATGATATCATGGCCATTGATAAACCTTGATGCTTCTTGGTAACATATTTTCCTTGCTTCTGTTGTTATATGTTCATTTATGTTTCATTTTTAATTATGTGTAATTCACTTCAAGATTCCCTATTTGCTTGGAACACAGGTCTTATTAACTTCCTACGATGAGGCATAATACACTTAATTGAAGGTTGTTGTACTTTATCTTTTCAAGTAGTAGTTTCTTTTTGAGATACATATTTTTAATTTCTATTTTATTGGGTGCATGAGATTGAAGCTAATTAGAGTGTTGGCATTGCTTTGTCATCTATTTTTGGTGTTTTAATTTTAATATTATTGGGTTGCTAATTAGAGTGTTGGCATTGCCTTGTCATCTATTTTTGGTGTTTTAATTTTAATGTTATTGGGTTGACTTGTTCTACCTTGATTTATCTCATAGAACAACCTTGATTCTTCTTGGTAACATACTTTCCTTTCTTCTGTTGTTATATATTCATTTAAGTTTCCTTTTTCATTATGTGTAATTCACTATTCTTCCCTATTTCCTTGGAACATCAGTCTTATTAGCTTCCTAAGATGAGGCAGGATACACTTAATTGAAAGTTATTGTACTTTCTATTTTCAAATAGTAGCTTCTTTTTGAGATACATATTTTTCATTTCTATTTTGTTGGGTGCATGAGATTGAAGCTAATTAGAGTGTTGGCATTGCTTTCTCATCTATTTTTGGTGTTTTAATTTTAATGTTATTGGGTTGACTTGTTCTACCTTTATTTATCTCGTAGAACAACCTTTATGCTTTTTGGTAACATACTTCCCTTGCTTCTATTTTTATATGTTCATTTATGTTTTTTTTTTCATTATGTGTAATTCACTTCATGCTTCCCTATTTGCTTGGAAGATGGGTCTTATTAGCTTCCTAAGATAAGGCATAATACACTTAATTGAAAGTTCTTGTACTTGCTCTTTTCAAGTAGTAGTTTCTTTTTGAGATACATATTTTTCATTTCAATTTTGCTGGTTTCATGAGATTGAAGCTAATTAGAGTGTTGGAATTGCTTTGTCATCCATTTTTGGTGTTTTAATTTTAATGTTATTGGGTTGACTTGTTCTACCTTGATTTATCTCGTAGAACAATCTTGATGCTTCTTGGTAACATACTTTCCTTGATTTGTTATATGTTCATTTATGTTTCCTTTTTTATTATGTGTAATTCACTTGAAGCTTCCCTATTTTCTTGGAACATGGGTCTTATTAGCTTACTAAGGTGAGACATAATACACTTAATTGAGGTTCTTGTAGTTGTCTTTTCATGTAGTAGTTTCTTTTTGAGATACATCTTTTTCATTTCTATTTTGTTGGGTGCATGAGGTTGAAGCTAATTAGAGTGTTGACATTGCTTTGTCATCGATTTTTGGGGTTTTAATTTTAATGTTATTGGGTTTCTAATTAGAGTGTTGACATTTCTTTGTGATCTATTTTTGGTGTTTTAATTTTAATGTTGTTGGATTCGTTTGTTCTACCTTGATTTATCTCATAGGACAACATTGATGCTTCTTGGTAACACTTCCTTGCTTCTGTTCTTATATGTTTCTTTTTTCATTTTGTAATTCACTTCAAGCTTCCATATTTCTTGGAACATGGGTCTTATTAGCTTCCTAAGATGAGGCAAAATACACTTAATTGACGGTTTTTGTACTTGCTCTTTTCAAGTAGTAGTTTCTTTTTGAGATACATCTTTTTCATTTCTATTTTGTTGGGTGCATGAGATTGAAGCTAATTAGAGTGTTGGCATTGCTTTCTCATCTATTTCTGGTGTTTTAATTTTAATGTTATTGGATTGACTTGTTCTATCTGGATTTATCTTGTCGAACAACCTTGATGCTTTTTGGTAACATACTTTCCTTGCTTCTATTATTATATGTTCATTTATATTTTTTTTCATTATGTGTAATTCACTTCAAGCTTCCCTATTTGCTTGGAACAGGGGTCTTATTAGCTTCCTAAGATGAGGCATAATACACTTAATTGAAGGTTCTTGCACTTGCTCTTTTCAAGTAGTAGTTTCTTTTTGAGATACATATTTTTCATTTCTATTTTGTTGGGTGCATGAGATTGAAGATAATTAGAGTGTTGGCATTGCTTTGTCATCTATTTTTGGTTTTTTAATTTTAATGTTATTGGGCTGAATTGTTCTACCTTGATTTATTTCATAGAACAACCTTGATGCTTCTTGGTAACATAATTTCCTTGCTAATGTTGTTATATGTTCATTTATGTTTCCTTTTTCATTATGTGTAATTAACTTAAGGCTTCCCTATTTTCTTGGAACATGGGTCTTATTAGCTTCCTAAGATGAGATAGAATACAGTTATGGACGGTTCCTTTACTTTCTCTTTTCAAGTAATAGTTTATTTTTGAGATACATCGTTTTCATTTCTATTTTGTTGGGTGCATGAGATTGAATCTAACTAGAGTGTTGGCATTGATTTTTCATTTATTTTTGGTTTTTTAATTTTAATGTTATTAGGTTGATTTGTTCTACCTTGATTTATCTCATAGAACAAGCTTGATGCTTCTTGGTAACATACTTTCCTTGCTTTTGTTGTTATATGCTAATTTATGTTTCTTTTTTCATTATGTGTAATTCACTTCAGGCTTTCCTATTTGCTTGGAACATGGGTCTTATTAGCTTCCTAAGATGAGGCAAAATACACTTAATTGAAGGTTCTTGTACTTGCTCTTTTAAAGTATTAGTTTCTTTTTGAGATACATCTTTTTTATTTCTATTTTGTTGGGTGCATGAGATTGAAGCTAATTAGAGTGTTGGCATTGCTTTGTCATCTATTTTTTGGTGTTTTAATTTTAATGTTATTGGGTTGACTTGTTCTATCTTGATTTATCTTGTACAACAACCTTGCTGCTTCTTGGTAACATACTTTCCTTGCTTCTATTGTTATATGTTCATTTATGTTTCCTTTTTCATTATGTGTAATTCACTTCAAGATTCCCTATTTGCTTGGAGCATGGGTCTTATTAGATTCCTAATATGCGACAAGATACACTTAATTGAAGGTTATTGTACTTTCTCTTTTCAAGTGGTAGTTTCCTTTTGAGATACATATTTTTCATTTCTATTTTGTTGGGTGCATGAGATTGAAGATAATTAGAGTGTTGGCATTGTTTTGTCATCTATTTTTAATGTTTTAATTTTAATGTTATATTTTTTATTTTAAGAAGGCAACATAGATATTAAATTTACTGGAATAAAACTGAGTCTATCATTTTTCATTTTAATTTTTTTTCCCTCTTTCTTAACTATATTTTGAAAGAAGCATATATAAATAGACCCATTTAGGCCATATAAGTAAACATGTATTATAGTTTTAGTAAGCAAATTTTATAACAAGGTAATTTAACTGTTAAATTTACTAGAATAAAACCGGTCTATCATTTTTCATTTTAATTTATTTTTCCTTTGCTAACTATAGTTTTTAAAGAAGAATATAAATAGACCAATGTATGTCATATAAATAAATATCTATTATAGATTTAATAAACACTTTATATAACAAGACATAATAAGTGTTAAATTTCCAAGAATGAAAATAAAAATAAATTAAGAAATACTTTCAAACTTGGGTGATTTGAAGCTAAGTTGAATTAGAAATATTTGTATTTGTGAAATGAACATAAAAATAAATTAGTAAATACTTTCAACTTTCAGTTGAGTTGAAGCTAAGTTGAATAAATTAGAGATTTATAGTTGAGTTGAATTAGTGATCTCTAGTTAGTTTTCTTCTTGCGATTCTCCAACCATCCAACCAAGTAGAAACAACCTTTCTTGCTACCTATCCTTCCAACAGATTTGTCTAAACAATGATCTTTTGCACAACCTAACAATACCTATATAAATATATTAAATTCATGTTATTGAATTTGTTTTTTACAAGGATCATAAAATCCATCAAACATTGTTGAAAAATGGACATTATGCATAGAAGTTTCTTGTTATCCCAATCCAGGGCAAGCAATAATTACTTATGTGCTATGCAATATTACGATGAACAAAGTCCTCCAAAGGAAAAATAATGTACCTGGAAGAAAAACAAACAATGAAGCATATTATATTAGATTGATAGAAGGATTATGAAAAACTAGGGAGAATGGATCCAATGGAATTGTAGTCTTCACCAGTTCCGAACTTGTGTGAAACCAAATGAAAGGCGTGTACCAAGTTAAAAAAGAGAGGTTAAAACAACTGCATGGAGAAGAAAAAATATTGTCAACCAGTTTCAATCATTTAGCAAAAGACATTGTGTAAATGTTAATAGGATGTCTAGTGATCTATTGTACGGGGAAATGCCAATTCAAGATTTGTGTGTGAAAGATGAATTAGTGTTAAGAAATTATCCATCAATATTTATTGATGGAAATTGTAAGATATCTTTGATATTTGTGTGTTTTTTAGTTATAAATCTGTTATTTTTAATGACCATGTGTTTTTTTCAATTCTATACCAAGTGTGCCCCCACTATGTAAGTACAACTTGGTGAACTTGACATGTTATAGAATATTTTGTATTTAATTTTCAAAATGTGTGTGCTTCAACATTTGTGTTTTTAGTCTTGAGTATATTTTAAATGAAGATCTTCAGATTGTTACATTAATTTTTCGAATTCTTTCAATGTTTTCAAATAACAAATTTAAGATATTAAAATGCATGATGTAATTTCAATGCTTACATAAATTAAATGCACGAGGTAACTTCAAGGGTTATATCAATTTTATGAGTTCTTAATAATTTAAAATAGAAATTTCAATATTTTTAAATGCATGAGGTAACTTCAAGGGTTACAACAATTTTTTGAATTTTTTATCTTTTTAAATATCAATTTTAAAAATAATTGTAAATGCATGAGATAAATTTGTAAATATAATGCATCTATATATCTATAGATATCAATATCATGGATGATAATTTTCCACATGATTCTTAGATGCGAACATCAATAGAGTCTCATGCATCTACTAGAGCTGGAGGTCGAGGTCATGGATCAAAGAGAATATCAAATGAATCGAGGGAGGTCCATTGTTCACATCATGGTATATATATGTGTGTGTGTGTGTGTGTGTGTGTGTGTGCATTTACTTAAATGATAAATGAGTAGAGTCATATGTATGTACACATAAATATTGAATTGATTTTCTATTTTGTTTAGATGCTTCACTGACAATGTTGTCGCATGACAGTGGTCAACATGCTTCGGGTGGTTCACTCTCAGTGTGGTCAACATTCTCTGGGTGGTCATCACTCTCAGTGTGGTCAACATTCTCTGGGTGGTCAACATCATTTGGTAAATTATATAATATTTTTTTATGTTAAAACAAATTTGTACATGTAAATGAATTGTATGTACATATGTGTGTACATGTCTATCTTGGATACATGTATGAATACATTTGTTCACATGTTTTTATATTTACATAGTTTTATATATTGATCTAGAGGGTGAAAATGGTGGTCCAAGTAGACGTAAACGAAGTTGGATAGGTCAAGAAGAAGGCTAGACACCAGCTACCACTTATCCGCCTAATATTTCAGATGAGCTTCCTTGGGAGACAAACCTCCAACAATGCACATTACAAAGGTGAAAAAATATTTTTTCTAAATTGAGGAAATATCTTGGGAGTTTGGAGCTCCTTGCAGAGAGTAGAAAAAGCTTAGAAATAGTTGTGCACTCTCTAAATTCATTTATTGATATTTACGAGAAGCTTGGGCCTACCATAGATTCATTGATAGATACGATGAGGCATAAAAAGGAAGCATTGATGGGTCCTGATAAATGGTCCGAGGTTACTAAAAGGGTTACAAAAGAAAATTTAAAATCTATGTTTAATTTCAAAGAAGGAACGAAAAGAAAGATGCTCAAGGTGCAATATTTCAAGCACCCTGATATAGCTAGCCATTTGTATGATAGGTTCCTTGTAGCATATGGAAAGCTATCATGGAATGAATAGGTTCCTTGTAGCATATGGAAAGCTACCATGGAATGATGAGGCTCCAATTTATTTTACAAAATTATTTCATGCAAAATTATTTTTGGGTATGAAAAACGATTATAATGACCTTCCATATGAATATTGTGGTACTTGGAAAGGTCGATTATATGATCGTAAGGGCGCAATACGTGATACTGAATTGCCTTGCCCTCAACCGCCTTTGGTATGCCAACCTCCTCGTTTGGTAACTTTGTGGTCAGAGATGGATGGCGCTTCTCAAATTGGTCGAGAAGGAAGGGATGTCATTATAAACAACATACAGAGTGCATTGACTGGAATTGATATCGGTCTAAATTGGAAAAGAGCATGAGCTGATGCACATGTTAATTTTCTTTATAAAACAGATGAGGGGATAGATAATATGAATACTGAGGAGCTTAAAGCGCATGGAAAGGCTTGTCGTAATGGTTGGAAAGACCTATTTTTTCATGAAGAAGAGAGTGTGGGATCAATATGTGTTAATGGTTAGGGTGGATATTTTAATATAATTTGTAATGTATGTGTTAATGTCGATTCAAATACAATTTTTTTTTAAATTTTTTATTTTATTTTTATTTTATTTTATTTTTTATTCCAGATATAATCTCTAACAAAAATGTATATGTGTTTCACCATTTGCAGTTAACTCATTTGTTGAAAGAAAATTTTGATAATTTGACGATCCCAAGTTTAGGTTCCAATGAAGATATTTTGAGAGAAGCTATTTTTTTGAAGAGTTCATGTTGATATGTATTATTTTCATTTTTATTATATCGATATTATTGTAGGACATAAATAAATAAATAAATAATAAAATAAATATATATATATATATATATATATAATATATATATATATTATATATATATATATATTATATATATATATATTCTATATATATTATATATATATATGTTAACAAATTCTGATTCCAATAGTTGTTTTGGACATTAGCGCCACCCTCTTCCTCCCATTAGGACGTGCCATAAGTACTGAATAATTCACTTATGTTTTTGTTATAAATTGAAGTGCAAGTTTTATTAAAAAATGAGATATATTTATCTTATATTTTTAAAATTTTGGAATTTTAGGTTTGTGGAGATGATTTCCCTTCTCTAGGGACTTTAGCAATGGAGTCGACAATGGGGATATGATCATCTAAACAATTTGAAAAAGTCATGTAACAATTTTTTTAATATTGTGATTTTATGCATTTTCATGTGCAATTTAAAATTTCTAATATATACATGTACATGTATTGTATAGGGCATTCAAGAGGGCACAATGCATGGTGAACACCAAAAGAGAACAATGGAGGGGGAACATCATGAGGTATTGCATGGAATTTGATTTTTTTTATAATTTTGTTTTGATGATTACATTCTCATTTAATTTTAAAACATTAAAATTTAATTTTAAAGTACATAATCTTATGTATATATTCAATTACACATGTTGCGCATGGCACCCATGATTCATATGAGAGCACGAGGAGGTTGATAGATAATATATTTGAGCGAGATTGTATAAATTGATGCAACTTTTTATTTGAGAGTCTTTTAATGTTATATTTTATTTTATCATGATATAAGTTTTGGACATATTTAAAGTAAAACTCTTTATTATGAATTGATGCATCTTATTATTTGACAAATTTTTATTATATATTTACTTTTATAACGATATAAATTTTGGACATATTTTAAATCTTGAACTCTTTATTATGATTTAATACATGTTAGTTTTGGAGTTTATGTACATTTTGCATGGTACAATTTGCATGATGTATGGTTTGATGCTTAAAACTTGGTTTTTCATATTTAAGTTCATGAATATGTAGCAATGAAAGTAAATTTGCATTTAGTTGGTACATTTTGCATTCAATCATTCCTATAATGTTAGTAGATGATTCTTAGTTTTTGTTTAAAGTTGTTTTGTCATGAGTTATTTAAAATGGATCTATTAAAATTGCAAATTACAAAATGTGAGGTCTACATTTTGCATTGGAATGAATCATATAATTTGGTGTAGATGTCTAAAACAATGATAAATTAAAATTGCATTATAAAATATGGTATGTACAATTTTCAATCATGTATAGAAAGGATACTATGGATGTTAGTTGTTAGTTAACTTTTAATATAAAGTTGTTTGAATGCACAAACGTAAGTTAGATAAAATTGCATTGTAAAACATGGCCCACAATTTGCACGATGAATGCATTGTTCGATGCTTTTAAAGGTTTTACATATTTTCATTTAGTTGGTACATTTAATAATTCCTATAATGTTAATGGATGATTCCTAAGTTTTGTTTACAGAGGTTTTGTTTTGAGTTATTTAAAATGAATCTATGAAAATTGCAAATTACAAAATGTAAGGTCTACATTTTGCATTTGAATAAATATTATAATTCATTGTAGATGTATAAAACAATGATAACTTAAAATTGCATTATAAAATATGGTATGTAAATTTTACATTCATGTATAGAAAGGATACTATGGATGCTAGTTGATAGTTAACCTTTAATATAAATTTGTTTAAATGCACGGACATAAGTTAGATAAAATTGCATTATAAAACATGATCCACAATTTTCATGATGCATGCATGGTTTGATGCTTTTAAAGGTTTTACATATTTGAATGCAGTTGGTACATTTTGCATTCAATCATTCCTTTAATGTTAGTATATGATTCTTAGTTTTTTTTAAAGTTGTTTTGTCAAGTTATTTAAAATAAATCTATTAAAATTGCAAATTACAAAATGAGAGGTCTATATTTTGCATTTGAATGAATCTTATAATTTGGTGTAGATATATAAAACAATGATAACTTAAAATTGCATTATAGAATATGGTATGTACATTTTACATTCATGTATAGAAAAGCTACTATGTGTTATCGGGAAAACTAGTGTCTATTCGGAGCTGCTAGTCCCACTAAGACGTGTAGCTATCTTAGAAACAAACAAACTAAAGTTACTTTTGTTTTCCTTTATGAGAGATAGATGAGAGAGAAGTAAAGAGTACCAAACTCAATCTTTCACTTGGCTCCTTGCTTGTTTCCTCCCTCCTTTGATAGAGATTTGCCACTCCTTCCTTACTTGTTTCGCTTCAAAGAACACCTGTAGAGTCAAAGCAGCATAATACCATCAAAGCATATAGATCTATAACCGTAAATAATATAGGATCAGATGTATATTAACCATAAAAATGCATATATCAATACGAGATTTAGAGATATACAAGAATATGGAGGAAAACTTGAATAACTTTATTGATAGAAGTAGTAGAAGAGAGGATTACAACCCATTGGTTTGACCCAGTGCCATCCTCGCAGCATGAAAGCCCTCTTCACCTCATGAAAAGCTAGGTCACCCAACAATACAATGTTGCATAGAGAAACCAAAAACACTTCCTTACAAAATACAAAATTCCAGCTTTTGGATCTCTAGGATGAGGGATCCATATATAGATGTTTGCAGGTAGGTGAGTTAGCTTTTGGGATTTTGATTAGTGTCATCTCTCTAATAGTTCTTGGTTCCACTCGGAGATTTCATGATCTCTTACTCATCCCTGGGTGAATTTAGAGAGGAAAGTGTCAAATGAGCAGTTTCTAGAAGATTCTTTGGGTTTCCACCTAGCCAGCTACCTCTGCCATTTGTCTGCTCTCGCTCATCACACCCTACAGAAGGGATTTTCAATATGCATTGCACTTTTTGCATGTGGGAGGTGAGATGCATCGCACCCTTAGCACTGAGCAGTTTGTATGTCCAGTTTTGATAAGTTCTAAGTAGTTTTTCATGGAGAACTTTTGGGAGAAGATGTAATCAACTGACCTTGCTCCTTTAGGGTATGAAACAACACTTTTAGCTGTTTAGAAGCCCTTGGTTTATGGACATATGTGATTCGGGTTACAGTGCCCAAATATGTCTATAAAAGTTGCTCCCTAAAGCATGAGGTCGTAAATATTCTGATGTCGGGTGAAATGCTTTATCATGAGGATCCGAGGTTTTTTGAACTGGAAGGTGACCTGTAATAAAATACAATACAATACATTATCTTCATAATATTTTCATGATCTAGCTGAGGTGGGCATTCCCATGCTCAACTTTATAAATTCATTTCTATATGGCACACTGATGATTCTGGTAGAGCCATCATCCCTTAGCTTGGATGATTATCTATGCAGCTATGATGTACATTTGATGTCTTTATTTTCCTGATTATATTGTAGCCTGGATGGATAAACTAGATCCTGGGTCTTCAAACTCGTTCAATCTTCGCTCGAAGTATAAGTCGATCCATGTGAAAAGATGTTCTGAGGTCGAACATGGAAAGACATCGCCTGATTACTAGCCAATGATGTAAGCTGTTAACAGGCACGAGAGGAATAATTGATAATGATAATGACCCTCAAGGTACTGCAGTACAATTCACATGGTGTGAATACATGAGTCGATGTCAAACACCACGCAAAATATTTCAGTCGAAGGTCATTGATTTAAACCTATCGTCAGAAGTGAGAAACCTGCCATTGAGGCATGCAAGCTTCAAAGTACTGAAAGGGTTGTTCCTAAGTCGACTTCTTGCATAATAAGTTGATGTCAACAAGAAGTGACTCATTGTAGGAGGGCCTTAATGAATCCCACATCTATGACACGAAACGGAGCAAATGATTTTGTGGAGGTGAAAACGATCTAGTGATACAAGGTTCAGGGTGGCGGTCATGAAAGAATGAAGCGTGAAGGTATTGCAGTAGATAAGACATAAGTTGGGTTGGTGAATTCTCTAAGCGACTTCTCTTGAACATATCAGTGACACTGAAATGGATTGATAGCGTTAACCCCAAGATGGATGGTATGGAGGACCAATGGAAATATGACCTGCGAATGGAATAACCCAACCCAACTCAATCATGGTGACAGAGTGAAAGTGTCATGTTCACTAGCTACCTGCTACCAATAAAGTTTCTTCAAGTTTTCTTCCCAATTCTTCCCCAGTCATTGCTGACCAGTACCTCTTTATTTTTGTCAATCTTGAGGAGGATAACATATGCTTGTTCTATAATTTTCCCTTCGGGCAAACCCGTTGCTATGTTTTAATGAGTCTAGCGACAGTGAAACTCACTCTTGTCTGCTTGGACAAGTTTGTCACTAATGTTTTAACAAGTTTAACGACAAAGATAACTCGGTTCTTTTCAATTTTAGAGAGTCTGAAAAGAGACAAAAAGGAAACTCCAGTATTCCTTTTTCGTAATATAATACCTTAAGTCTGAAAAAGTATAAAAGAATACGAAAGGGATGAATTTTCGATAGTTATAATGAGCCGAACAAGACAAACGCTCGATATTTTTGTGTAATGATCCCTCAGGTCCAAAAAGATTAAAATCGAGGGATGGCACTTCTAATCAATTTAAAGAGTTGGAGAGGCCAATTGCTCGGAAATCTTTTCATATTTTACGAGTCAGATGAAACGAGCTTAAAGGAGACTCGTTTTCTGAGGAACGAGTGATGTTTTCAGATAGAAGCTAGTTCCAGGTAAGGGTTGGAACTTTTCAATCATGACAGTGTAAAGAATATGGCTAATAGAATCACTTGTCGTAGCTGTTCCTCAAAAGGGGTAAACAATCAAATGGAGGCATATGATTTGCTAAAAAGAGTGGAGGTGATGTAAGAACACGACCAAGGCTCAAAGGTTGATAATTATGCGATCGCAATGGTTATTTACCGAAGGTGGGTTCATTTTTTAATGAGATTAAACTTTGGTGGAACATATGTTCATTGCTAGGTTTATTTTTTTAACGAGCTTGGACTTCGCGTAAAATTGCTCATGATAATGGTTGGAGATGTTTGATTCGTTGTTAACACTATGTTCTCTTGACGGTCATACTACCTATTCAATTTCTCCATCAAACTGATTAGAAATGAGAATAAATGCTTGAAAAATGAGTTAAAAAAGTAATACTTTCTTTGAATTACGTGAAAGTAACTTAAAAGTAGTTTTTACTCCTCATTTTACCATTTCATTCGAATTTGGGATTGTTGGAGCTTTGGAGGTGCTTTTCCCGCTCAATTTTCATCAGCTGATTCTAGGAGATTCTGTGGACAATTTTTGGCACCGTCTAGACCAGGTAGGAGCTAAACCTGATCTCTTCAGTTGCATTCTTTCCTTTCTGCATTTTGAGCATGTTTTCTTGTTTTTCTGGGCCTATGGGGTTTGAAAATTTTGTTGTCTCCCCATCGCACCTAGTATATATTGAAAGGTGTGATGCGTACTAGGCTGGCCATTGGCCAGTTAGTATGCATCCCACCCAGTACACAGCTAGGGTGCAATGGGCGCAAGGAGGAAAGTTTTTGCACTAATTTTTCATGGAAATTTTGCCTTTTTTTGCTAAATCAGGATCCTAATTCTTCTCTTATTTGTTTTTTAGAGATTCATCAGAGCAAGATGGTCGTTAGATTGGCTGGTAGCGTGACTCTTCACTTAGCCAACAGGTCCTATATGCAGTATGCCTTGGAATGTCTTGAACCAAATGTATTCAACTGGTGTGATGCAGTACTTCCGGTGATAAAAGAACAGCTTACTAAGGTGATGAACGAAAGATTTAAGAACTTTGGTTATGGTTCTATTCTGACTACTTTCGCCTTAGAGAAGATCCCACTGATGCAGCCACAATACATTTCACTTGGTCTGCCACCACTGACTAAGCCACGGATGCAGAGATGGGTTGGCCATATGGCCAGACACACTGGTCAATCGTAGGTTTCATTCTCTAATGCCTTCTTCGAGTGGTTCGACCATCAGCAGATGGTTTATGCTGAGTATCCATATGCCGGGATGGATTTCCAGGGTGACCCAGATTTGGTGCTGCCGGCTGTCATAGGTAAAAATCTCTGACCATGTCTTTGTTCATTGATTTTATAATGTTCTTGTACTTTTTAAATGTTATCAAGACTAATCAAAACTCATGTGTTCGTGTAGATATCGGACCAGTGCGACCAGCGGTGCGCCTGAGATTAGTAGCTGTTGTTCCAGTAGGAGAGGCTGTAGGGAGGGCTATCCTTTGTGATCTCGATGTAGCTGAGACCCTTGCAGTATTGCAGGATTAGATGGAGGGTCTCACCCTTGGTATTCAAGATGTGAGGACTGATAAGTTACCTCTTAGATTAGAGCGCCATACCACTAGCATGCCAAGCCGATGGACTAGGCTCTTATGTATGATTGCATAGGCGGTGACTTGTTATCACCAGCACCATTAGTCTAGGGTGCTTCCTTGCATTTTTGAGTTTTTGGGTCGTATGATCAATTTTGTCTTGGACACAGAACATTATGTAAAAACTATAAACAGTTATATATATATTTTTATTTTCGGAGCTTTATTTTGGTTAAGTTATATGATCCTGATGCAAATGTTGATGAAATGGTTTTTCTTTTATAAATGTTGCAAATGTCTATCTAACACATAATTTGCTAATGAATCAGTTAATGTGTTTAAGTTTCTAGAAATGTGTTGATATTGAATAGAATCAAACTGCCTTTCCAAAATCTTGCCCCTTAGCAACATATGATAGATAGCTAGATTCCAAATGGATTAATGCTGGTAAGCTATAGAATGATGAATTGTGAGTCTAGTTTGATGACAAGTCGGCGTATGCCATGCGCGATGACATCAGAGAGGAGCTCTATCAATGTGATATATTCTGTGATGTTGTTCGTTGACCGACTAATACATACCCCTCTGAAACTCACTAAATTGCCGATTGGATCAAAGATGGCCCAGGCTGCAAAAGATAGGTTCCGCGTACTACAACTAGCTCCATCGACATATGCAACAAATGATTCCAATATGTTCAACATTTGCAAAAAATTCAAAAGTGGATTACCTAACCAAAACGATCACTCTTGACAAAAACAAAAATGTAACAAAAGCATATGAAGATATTACTACGCTTAGTCAAGCATAGTAATGCTTAAGGTATAACCCGTTTTGGGGTTGCGACAGTGGAATCCCATTGTAATCTACTAGCTCGTAGGATCCTTTTGCTAATACACACTTAACAATATAGGGACCCATCCACGAAGACTGGAACTTACATGCTCCCAATTTATCAGATTGCTGATCGTAAAGTAAGACCAGGTCATCTTCTAAGAAGACATGGGGTTTGACATTCTTGTCAAACTGTGCCTTGACTTGTTTCTTACACTCTTCGTTAGCCAAGGTGGCATCATGACGGGTTTCATCCAGTTGGATTAATTCCATGAAATGAGCCTCTTCCTCTGAAGTTCCAGGGAGAAGGTCGACTGCGAGCTTGAGAGACGAAATTTCGCACTGAACTGGTAAGACTACTTCCAGGCCATACACTAGTTGAAAGGGTGTAAATCCAGTTGCATTTCTCACCGATGTCTGGTATGCCCACAAGCTTGAGTATAGGATTAGGTGCCAACTCCATTTATGGACTCCGATCATCCTTTGCAGCATGCGCTTTAGGACTTTATTAATCACCTCAACTTGTCCATTAGCTTGCAGATAATATGGAGTAGAGCTATCGTGGGACAGTCCTAATTTGGTAGCCAATTCAACCATCTTGTGATTGCGGAAATGCGATCCATGATCTGTGACTATAGCTTGTGGAACACAGAATCTGGAGACTACATGATTGAAAAAGAAAAGAGCAGCCATTTCGCCACTGTTGTTTAATGTAGGCATCGCCTCGGCCCATTTCATAAAATAGTCAATTGTGATTATGATATACCCATGCCCCCCGGCCGAGGTCGAGTTACATGTCATGAAATATATGCCCCATTTGTTGAATGGCCTAACAGCAACTACTAGATGCAGAGGTGCGGGTGGTATTTTGGTTTTGTGGTTGAAGATTTGACAAGCATGGCAACTTCTGACTGTGGTTATGCAATCTTTGAAAATTGTTGGCTAGAAGTAACCTGCTCATAAAATCTTTTGTGCCGTAGCATAGCCAGATTGATGCCCCCCACACGTGCTTGAATGAAAATCATTCAGGACTTTTTCAACCTCCTCATGGGTGAGGCACCTTTGCAGAACTATATCGGTACCATGACGGTAAAGTGTATCACCGACAATCATGTAGTCTTTTGCTTGGTATTGAATACGTCGTTGTTCTGAGCAAGAGGTATTAGGCCTGTATGTTTGGGTTTGGAGATGGATGATTATATCTCCATACCACGGATCGCTCGAAAATATCAGAAACAAAGATTCATCCACAATTGTTGCTTTGGTTGTTGAATCATTGGACGACGATGGGAAGTCACATAGTAACTCCGTGAATACTAGAGGTTTCTTTGATCTGGATTTTACGAATTCTAGATCAAAGTCTTACAAAATAGCTATCCATTTCGAATATTTGCCCCCAAGCAACTATTGTGACAATATGTAAGTCATAGGGTTGCAGTCTGACAAAAAGGTAGTTTTGTGAAAGAGCATATAGTGTCAAAATATCTGTACTACTTGAACAGCTGCAAGAGCTAGCTTTTCAACATAGGAGTACTTGCTTTTTGTATCATTTAAGTTTCAACTTAAATAACGGACAGGATGTTCAATTCCATTGTCTTCTTGAACTAAAACCATTGCGATGGTCGTATCTGCCACAATTAGATATAGGTTAAAGTATTTTTGATAGTCAGGAGCATACATTAATGATTCTTTTATTAGGGATTCCTTTAGAGCATCAAAGGAAGCTTGCGCAACTTGATCCCAATTGAAGGGCACTTCTTTTTTCAAAAGATGTGTATAACCTTTAGCAAGTTCGGCGTAATTTGGAATGAACCTCCTCAGAAAGTTTGCTTTCCCTTGGATTTTTTGAATCTGAACCAAATTTGAAGGTGGAGGCATAACGATGATTGCCTAAACCTTACATGGGTCAAGACGAATCCCATCCTTTGAAACCATAAAGTCAAGTAAACGACTAGAACCGACACGAAACACACATTTGTGTGGATTGAGTCGTATCTTGTAGCGTCGACAACGTAGAAATATAGCTCTCAAGTGCTACGGATTATCTGTCTGCTTTAGCAAATGAGATGGAAGATCGTCGAGATATTGTTGAACAATGTTCTTGATGCCATGGAAGGCGTAATTCATAGCCCTTCGAAAAGTTGCCCCTGCGTTCTTTAAACCAAAAGGTAGCTTGCAGTACACAAATGTGCCCCACATAAAAATAAATGCAGTCTTTGACTGGTCCTGTGGGCGGATATTTATTTGATTATACCCAGAAAATCCATCCATGAACGAAAAGATTTCACATCCGACGTATTCATCAATTATCTAGTCAATGAAGGGTGTAGGGTAGTTGTCCTTTGGACAAGCTTGATTTACATCCTTGTAATTGACACACACTCTAATCATTCTCGATACCCAATCATTTAGAGGAGCTGGATAAATGAAACTAGCATGTAGAAGTTTTTCAACTTCTACCTTGATGGCAGTGGCTTTCTTCGGGCGCACTTGCCGAAGCCATTGTCTTATCGATTTGACATCTGGATAAATCTGAATTTCGTGTTCAACTATGCTAAAGTCAATGCTTGGCATTTCTTCATATGACCATGCAAAGACATCTCCGAAATCGTGAAAGAGAGCGTAATATACTTCCAGTGCTGAAGAAGAACAAGATTTTCCGACATGAATATTCTCTACCACATCTGGTATGGTTGAGATATTTATGGCAATAGTTTCTTCAATATTGGACAAATTTCACTCGGAATCCATCGTATTTATAATATTTGATAGAAAATAAAAAATTGAAGGATGATTAAAGTCACTAGAACAATCTTCATTGTAATTTAGAAGATGAAACTGATGGTGGTAATCTTCCCATGGCGCCTCTTCTATCATCATTGATTGAAAAATTCCTTCGCCTGTAGAATGTACATGCGACCAAGGATTTGAAGAGGTATCATATTCATTAGAACTATCTAGTCAAACACTCGATGAGCGTTGCTTTGGGTTTGTCGCCCAGGCCGAGAACATTGATTGCTACAATATTTCTATTGGGCTTGGAGGTAATACCTGGTGATGATCCATGCTAACATCATGTTCAAAAATCCTCCGAATATTTTTAGATACAGAAGATACCATATTGCAGGTCTCCATCGTGGCTACTTCCGCCAGATTACTCGGAGGTGGTATAGCAAAAGTACCCATCAATGTAGGATCTTTTAGGAGGCTTACTCCGATGTTTGGAAGTGATTGAGAGCTTCAGTGGATCATCAGGATGCTTCCCGTAACTTGTGAATTGTTGGGGACAAAGGTTTGTTGGTTAAAGATTGTAATTCCTCCTTGAAAAGGAAATGCAATCTTTCTAAATAATGTTGAAACATTTCAAAAAACAAAATTATAACCAAGATAGCGTATTTTTAGCTTGTAATGTAGCACAAGAAAAATAAAGTGATGTATGGTTTCTAGATTCAGGGTACAATGACCACATGATAGGGAGCATTGAAATGTTTTCCAATTTATATGAAAGTGTGAAATTTGAAGTGACATTAGGGACTGATAACAAAGCCTTGTGATAGGCAAAGGAAGAGTCAATATTCTAACAAAGAAGGGGGAGAAGAAGTATATTTATGATGTCTATTTTGTCCCTGGTTTGAAGCATAACCTCATAAGAATTGGACAACTCATACAAAAGGGCTCAATGTATTTTTTAAAAATGATGAGTGCACAATTTTAGATAAGCCTCCAAGCAGATAACTAATTTGTAATATATGAAAATAGAAATATGCCCAGAATAATAACAAAGAAATAGATAAACTTCTAATATTTATTAATATCAAAACCCTTAAGGTAGGGTAACACCATATATCTACTCCTTAAGAAAGGAGAACACTCCCCAAGCCATATGCTTATCCATACAATATTCCTTGACATTTTTCAATGGGGAGTCTCTAGCCTCTATTAGGATTCATACATACAATACCATGGGTCATCACCATGGTTCTCTTAATACCATATATCTAATACAATGGGCTTATCACATAATTGCTAACTATTTGTGGTCCCTTACATGATGCTGGTTAACCACTTTATTTATTAATTATGACCCATCACATTATTACATTATTCCCTTGGGTACCTCCCTCTGTACCACATAATATCCCCCCTAGGTGTACTACATTTCAGCCCCCTAAACATGCTTCGTCACTGAATCATAAGAAGAACACAAATAATAAGATCTACTCAAAAAAATAGTCCACTGGTACCATGCACATGCATCTAGCCATCACAGAGACAAGTGATTACTCGATCTAGCATGTGCCTCACTCATTTGAGATGGGAGTTGATCCTGGCGGTTCCTTTGTGATGTGCTGTGGTTGGATCTTCACACCTCTCTATCTTTCTCACGGGGGTTGTTGTCCTTGTTGCTAATTCGTTGCCATCGTATTGGTTGTTTTCTTGTTGGGTGATGTGGGTGGTGATATGCTGAAGTTTTAACCAATGGTGTATCTTTATTTAATTCACCACCTAATGGAGCCTGATGGGTATCTAATACATGTTGTGGCGCATGCAATTGTTTCTTATCTTCTAGTATTACTTCAACCACAGACTCCTCATCTGATGTATCAGTACTTGTAAAATTTTCTGCTTCAGTCTCCTTGGACTCTAGCTGTTTATTGATGGAAATATCCGATAATGTAATTTTATTTTTTTTATACTAGAGCTTCAGGAATTTCTTCTACACATTAATATTGATAATACCAACAAATTCTGTCCAAGGGTATCCCAAAACAATATCCACATTAGCTATATTTGAAACATAAAAATCAGAATGCAATACATACTTATCCATACAAATCTTCAAATCTTTATAAACTTGCACTTGCTCATTATTAACTTGTGTGTGCTCCATTTGTTTAGCTGAGACTTGTAACCTTTTAGCCAAATGAACACTAATAAAACTATGCTTGCTATTAGGATTATTAGACACAATTATCTTCTGTTTCTGAATACATCAACGAACCTGTAATAAGGAGATACCATCAGAAAATAACCCCTTACATGTCCCATTCTCCTATTTTCTAGCATGAGACCATTTGTCTAAAAGGAATTTTTCAAACTCTTCATTAGGAAGGCTTAAATTCTTGTGGCAGTCACGTGATTTCCACCATATCGCAGCCTCATCTCTAAACTTAAGCCATGCGGAAGGTCTCCAATATTTCCCAACTTCTGAATTTTCCCTTTTCATCAATTCTTCAATAGTCAGGACATCATTTTTTCCTGTAAAAATAAAACCCTTTCTAGAAGCCATGAAGAGGGTTTTGAAAAAAGTCACTTACATTAGCGAAAATTTAAAATGGACACAACCCAATCAATATGGCTCAGAATCCTTATTATAACCTGTTTTTAGAAAAAGAACGACCATTCTACATCTTCCCATGTGATAGAAATCTCTATCTAGGCACTACAGAAATTCAAATTCGCTCTACAACTATCCCGTCGTTTAAAAAAAAAATCTGATTTTAAATCAACGACATCTCCCTCATTCAGACTCCGATTCGACCAATTTTTTTTTGAATTTGGGTAAGTTTTCAAGAGGATCTTAGATATGCAATTAGTTTCTCAAAATTCTCCACAAAAACTACAAAAATTAACTATAAATTCAGCGTCCACGAATTTTCATCAAAACATTTCTGCGACACTGCTAATTTTTAAATTAGTGATATCTCCCTCATCCAGATTCCGATTCAGCCGATTTTTTTTTGAATTCGGGTATTTTTTGCAAAGAATCCAAATCTACTAACTCTCCGCCCAAAAAAATTCCTGCAAAAGAAAAATTTCTCCACTTGCCCAAAAAATTGCTCGGATACCACTTGTAATAGATTTAACCTCGAAAGATATGAAAATAGAAATATGCCCATAAATAATAAGAGAGAAATATATGAACTTCTGATCTTTGTTAATATCAAAACCCTTAAGGTAGGGTAACACCATACAACTACTCCTTAAGGAAGGAGAACACTCCCCAAGCCATATGTTTGTACATACAATATTCCTTGACATTTTTCAATGGGGAGTCTCTAGCTTCTATATAGGATTCATACATAAATACCATGTGTCATTACCATGGTCTCTCAATACCATATATCTAATACAATGGGCTTATCACATTATTGCTAACTACTTGTGTTCGCTTACATGATGTGGGTTAACCACTTTATTTATTAACTATGGCCCATCACATTATTACATTATTCCCTTGTGTACCTCCCTTTGTACCCCATAATA
>APFE031291623.1:51625-68747 GCA_000404065.3 Pinus taeda
TTGATGCTCGATGTGATCTTTCACTTCTTGAACATTTTTCTTCTTGATATGTCCTTCTATCTTGATAGTTTGGGGAGTAGTAATTTTGGTCAATGCATTACAAGATATGGTTGGATTCATTTCTTCTTTCTCGATGTGATCTTTCACTTCTTGAACTTTTTTCTTCTTGATATGTCCTTCTATCATGAGAGTTTGAGTGGTAATTCTTGCCAATGCTTTACAAGATATGGTCAGATTCATTTCTTCTTTCTTTAAGGTTGGGCCCTAGTGCATATCCTCTTCTTTTGATGTTTCTTGATCCTTTTCTTCCTCCTCTTCATACTCTATGTAAAATAATTTCTTCTCAGCACACTTATGACCTTTAGTGCATTTTCTATCACAATTATAACAAAGCCCTTTTTCTCTTTTTTCTTCCAATTATTGTAGTGTAAACCTTGTAGGTTGTGGAAGGCTAGGAGAAACAACACTTCCATGTTTATAGTTGTGAGGGGTAGAATTCCTTGTTTCCATAATTTTTCTTTCCACTTTTCATGCCGACCTGAATGCCTTCTCCAATGAATCAGGTTCCCAAAGATGAACCTCATGTTGAATTTTATCCTTTAAAGTCCCTATGGAGACATCAATCCTCTGCTTATTTGGAATATAATTTTCCCTTATATTCAATTTTTTAAAGTTCTCAATGTGCTCTGCCATTGAACACTTTTGTTTGAGATTTATCAATTGGCTAAAGAAGGTGTTTCTCTTTGTATCCTCATAATGTGCTATCATTTCCTTCGTGAAAATTGGCCACATGACAAGTGGTTTACAAGAACAAAGCCCTTTATACCATAAAAATTGGTTCAGTTCTAAATAATTAGATGCAATACATACCTTTTGTAACAGTGGTACACCATGTAGATCAAAATATTTGTCCATCTATAGTATCCAATTTATCAGATCCTTTCCATCAAACTTCCTCATCTCGTTTTTTCTTGATTTTAGGAGCTCGATCTTAAAATGATTGTAACTCTATAATTTCAAATCTTCTAGTTCTAAAATCACGATTTGCAGTAGTCCTCTGCGTCCTCTTTCTAATGCCACCAGTCTGATCGAAATTGGATTCTCCAAGAAAGAGTTATGCACAATCTCCCAAGATGATCTGATTATACCCCTTTTCATAATAACAAACTTGTATGACGTGCCACGTGTCACTGTTTTGACATTTGGATCTGCAAAATACACACAAAAAACTATAGTTTGTCTTCTTTCTGTAACTTCTTATGCAATTTCAATTCGATGCTCAAAGAGAAAGGTATGCCGATTTTCCCAATGTCACATGTTTAATATGTAATTCAGGGGTCTGCCAAAACCCTAACTTCCTCAGATCATATATCCAAAAATATAGTGGGAAAAGATCTGCAATTCAGACCCAAGGTTTATATTGATTCCTTCTCAAATGGGATTTTATTTTAGCTTCTGAAACTTCGTAGCGAAAATGTTATAGTGAAAATTCCATGATGGTCTGTTTTAGATGAAATTATGGAGCTTGCAAAAACTATAACTTCCTCAGATCATATCTTCGAAAATATAGTGATACAAGCTTTGAAATTCGTACCCAAGGTTCAGTGCGATTTTGTCTCAAATGGGTTTTATTTTTAGCTTCTGAAACTTCGAAGAAAAAAAGTTATAACGAAAATTCCACGATGACTTGTTTGGGGTAGCGAAAACCCTAAAATCCAAAGCTCCGATACCAAATGTTAGGAAACCAACTCACAGCAAGATAGAAAATAAATATCAATGCCTTAGAAATAAGCCTCTTCGAGGGGGCAACCTCCTTTACATTACACAAATGAACAATTCTTGGATGATACAAATGACAAGACCTCCTTTCTATATATAGGAGTCTAAGGGGTCATAATATAATTAGCATCGACATAACAATAATTATGTAAGGGCACAATAATAACAATAGTGGGCTTCTATGGGGCACAATAGTAACAATATGGTGACTACATGGGTACAACAATATAATAAGGGGGTTGTATTAATAACAATAAGGGGTTACACTAGTAGTACAGGGACCTAACAAGACATCTCTAATAAGAATAGTCTTATGATTACATTTTATTGTTTCCTTGAAATGGATTTTCCTGCTTATAGTATATTTCGGTTTTCGATTGAAACTTAACCTGAGAGTTGATTCGATTTAATATTCATTGGATATTCGAAGTACGACAACTTATGATCATTTTCAATTTAATATTTCACCAAAAAGAGAACATATCTTTGTTTATAACCCTTTGTTTCTGATGCATAATAAATTTTGTCATAATACTTTAGTCTTTATGGGTAGTAGGTTTTTAGGAACTCCCTTGTCTTAGTCCTAGTTTTTATTGTGGGAAAGCAAAGATATCTTGTAAAATTTCATTCATAATGCATGTATGTAATAGAAATAAATGTCATGTATCTACAAAAAATAAAACTTTTTACAACATTTTTCTTTGTTTTTCTCCTATGTGTTGGCACCATACCAATATATTTTTGGCATCTAACGCTTAAATTGTTAAACAATAAATATTTCATTTTTGCAGCCTTATAGTTCTCAAGACTTGTGTCATGTAAATTTTAGAAGTGCATTTATCATTTCAAAGCATATATTTTACTTAAAATATTATGCCACCAGTTCACAAAATAGAGGAAAAGATAGATCATCGACTTCAAAATCAGTCTCTTTGAGGGGGCAACCTCCTTTACATTACACAAATGAATAATTCTTGGATGATACAAATGACAAGACCTCATTTCTATATATGGGAGTATAAGGTGTCACAATATAATCATAGTCGACATAAAAATAATATTCTAAGGGCACAACAATAAAAATAATGGGCTTCTAAGGGGCACAATAATAACAATATGGGGACTACATGGGTACACTAATACAATAAGGGGGTTGCACTAATGAAAATAAGGGGGTTGCAGTAATGTCAATAAGGGGCTACACTAGTAATATCGGGATCTAACATGCCCCTATCCTTCAAAAAAGTGTTGTCCTCAACGCTTGAGTAGTTTTGGATGCTTCTATATAAAATTCTCATCCTCCCATGTGGAATCTTCAGCAAGTAAGTTCTTCTACTTAATGAGATACTCTGAAATTGATTGATTTCGTAGCTATCGATTTTTTGTTTCTGTGAATGCTTTAGGTTACAATATGATTTTTCCTTCCTCATCAAGTTCTGGCAATATTTTTTGAACTGGGAGCTTGTCACCTATAACCTTCTTTAAGCATGACACATGGAAAACTGGGTGCACTCGTGAAGATGAAGGAAGCTCCAATTTGTACGCCATAGTACCAATCTTTTGTAACACCTTGCGGACCATAATACTTTGGTGATAATTTATTATCCTTCTTAGCTTGCTTGAGGGACATTTGTTTGTATGGTTGTAGTCTTAGAAATACCCAGTCTCCTACATCAAAACTTCTTTCGCTCCGATGTTGATTTGCCTACTATTTCATTCTATTGTGTGCCAAAGTGAGGTTATCCTTTAAGAGTTGCAGAACTTGTTGTTGATGCTCAATTTGATATTCCACTGCTTGAACCTTAGAATTTTATCTTATGAGAATGATGGTGGATGATATCCATAAAGTGCCATAAATGGGGTCATTTTTGTTGCAGTATGGAAGGAAGTGTTATACTACCATTCAGATAGGGGCAACCACTTGACCAATTGTGTCTGTTTATCAGATACAAAGCAACAATGGTATCCTTCCAAACATTTGTTCACTATCTTAGTTTTCCCATCATATTGGGGATTATAAGATGATCTATTACCTAAATGAGTACCCAAAAAAGAAAATAATTATTTCCAAAAATTTTCAGTGAAAATGGGATCTCTGTCGCTTACAATAATCTTTGGGTTTTGATGTAGCTTTTAAATTGTTTCCATAAATTCAATAACAATTGTGCTGGCTTTAAATGGATGAGATAATGCAAAAAAGTGTGCATACTTGGTAAGTCTATCAATTACCACCATGATGAAACTCTTTCCTTTGGACGTGGGTAAACCTGTGATAAAATCCATTGAAACCTCTTCTTAACTTTATTTTTTTAGTAAACCAAACATTCCACTGCAAACTTTTGAATATCAAATTTAAGGCCATCCCAAAACATTTCCTACTTAACCCTATGGTAAGTTTTTGAAAATCTTGAGTGCGAAGATGTGTGCAATTCCAGAAGAATCTTTTGTTTTAGTTGGGAATTCTTACAGAGGTATAAGCGATCTTTGTACCATAACAAATCATTTTTCTATCTAAATGTATCAGATGTACTGGGATCTTGCTGCAACTTTTGAATGTGTTCCCACACTTCTTTGTCATTCTTCCATTCATCCCTTGCTTCGTTTCATCCAATCTAGTTGATAATAGAAATGGCACAAACAATGCTCCACATCCTCATCCTTTCTTGAGAGTGCATATGCAACAACATTTTTCTTTCCTTTTTTGTAGATATTTCAAAGTCATGACCCAACATCTTTGTGACCCACTTTTGCTGCTCCTTTGAAGATAATATTTGTTCTAAAAATTATTTAAGACTATCATGATCCGTTTTCACCTTGAAGTGTCTTCCCATTAGGTAAGGTAGCCATTTCTTAAGTGCATGTAGTATTGCCAAAATTTCCTTCTCATAAATAGCTTTGTGTAAATACTTTCTTTTGATTGGACGACTTTCGAAATCAATGGGTCTTTCTTCTTGCATTAAAACAACACCAATTCCATTTTCTGAGGCATCACATTCCACAATAAAGGTTTTTTTGAAGTCCGATATAGCTAAGACTAGTGCTTGGCACATTGCCTCTTTAAGATGTTCAAAGGCCTTCATTGGTTTTGGAGTCCATGAAAATGCATCTTTCTTCAATAATGTTGTTGAAGGTGTTGTTATTCTCCCATAATTCTTAAAAAAATTGCGATAGTACCTTGTCAACCCGAGAAATCCTCGTAGATTCTTTATGAATGTGCGGATTTTCCAATCCTTAATGATTTTAATTTTGCTAGGGTCTACCTTAACACCTTCATGAGATACAATATGACCCAGATATTCCACGCCTTGTACTCCAAAGAAACATTTGGATATTTTTGCATATAATTGTTTCTCCTCCAATAGTTTGAGCACCATGTCAACATGTTGGAATGATCCTTCCAAGACTTACTGTAGATTAGTATATCATCAAAAAATACTAACACAAATTTCTAAGGAAGGGTTTGAAATGGAATTCATAAGCCCTTGAAATGTAGAAGGTGCATTGGTAAGGCCAAAAGGCATCACCAAAAATTCATAATGACCCTCATGAGTTCTAAATGTTGTTTTCAAAATGTCTTTAGTCTTCATTCTAATTTGATAATATCCTGAACAATGATCCAACTTGGTGAAGTAAATTGCTCCATGTAATTCACCCAATAATTCATCAATGACACGAATAGGAAATTTATCTTTAATAGTGAGCTTGTTTAGCTCCCTATAATCCAGACACATGCGCCATGATCCACCCTTATTATGCACCAATACTACTGGAGCAGAGAAAGAACTTTGACTAGGTTGAATTATACCAGCCTTTAGCATTTCTACAACCATACATTCAATTTCACTCTTTTGGGCATATGAGTATCTGTAAGGCCTAATGTTTGGAGGAAAAATTCTTGGAATCAAATGAATAGCATGATGATGATCATGAATAGGTGGGAGGTCTTTGGGAGTGTCAAATATCTTGGAATGATTGTCCAAAACTTTTTGGAGATCTGGAGAAATAGATGATTTCGATGTGGGAACCTCTAGTGAACATAATTATGCAATTACGCCCCTTTGTTCTTTATTTAGAAGCTTTGTCACACTATTAGAGCTTATTATATTTCTTAGTTTCCCTGTGATACCCCTTAATTCAACTTCCTTACCTTCCCAAAAAAAATTCAAGAAAAGGTGTTGAAAATTAAAAGCTATCATACCCAAATATTGTAGTCATTGGACTCCTAGTAGAACATCAGCACCACCCATTAGAATGGAAAGCATTTAACTATTCAATACATATTCTCCCATGGATAGATTTATATTATGGCACTTTCCAAATCAATATATGGTTCCTCCATTTGCAACCATCACTTGACACTCTGGTGTTGGATATAGGAAGAAATTCAATTCCTTGGCTATCTTATAATGAATAAAATTATGGGTACTACCTGAATCAATCAACACTATTACCTTTTTCTTCTTGATATGTACTTCTATGTTGAGGGTTTGAGGATTGGTAATTCCTGCCAATGAATTACAAGATATGGTCGAATTCATTTCTCCTTTCTCTAGGTTTAGTTTCTAGTGTATATCCTCTTCTTGTTTCTTTTCTTCCTCCTCTTCACAATCTATGTAAAATAATTTCTTCTCAGCACACTTATGACCTTGAGTGTATTTTCTATCACAGTTTTAACAAAGCCCTTTAACTCTTTTTTCTTCCAATTGTTGTGGTGTCAACCTTGTAGGTTGTGGAAGGCTAGGAAAAGTAACACTTACATCTTTAAAGTTGTGAATGGTAGGCTTCCTTGTTGCCAAAATTTTTCTTTCAATTTTTCTTGCCAACCTAAATGCCTTCTCCAATGAATCAGGTTCCCAAAGGCAAACCTGATGTTGAATGTTATCCTTTAAATTCCCTATGAACACATAAATCCTATGCTCCTCTCGAATATCTTTTACCCTTATATTCAATTTTTTGAATTCCTCAATGTGCTCCACCATTGAACCCTTTTGTTTGAGATTTATCAATTGGATAAAGAAGGTGTTGCTTTTTGTATCCTCATAATGTGTTATCATTTCCTCCATAAAAATTGACCAAGTGAATTTTTTTTTATGAGAGAAAAGCCATAGATACTATACAAACTGATTTGGTGCTAAATATAAAGTTGCAATGCATACCTTTTGTGTGTTTTTCACATTATGGAGATCGAAATATTGCTCCATCTGTATCCATGTTACAAGATCCTTGTCATTAAACTTCCTCATATCGATATTTGAAAAATTGTGAGTCTTCAATCGAACGTTAGATTCTATGAAATCATGATTAACATTACTTTTGTTCTCATCGTGAGTTTCCTCTAGTACCTTTTCAACATCAGGAAGCATTTCGTGTAGCAACTTTGCCAAACCTCGTTTCAAACCTTCCACGCATTTCTTCAAATATTTAATGTTTGCTTTAAGTTTTTCTTCTAAACCATCCATCTTAGCTTTTGTTATTTTTTGTGAGAGTGAAATTTGTTGCACTTGGTCTCATAATTTTGATGTATCATATTGGATTTATTCCTCTTCTTCATGAATCGTGGTAGATATTTTAGGTTGATTACTAGGTGTTTCAATTTTCTTTCTTTGGGGCATAAATTAATGATAATTATGCTTCACTATTCCATTTGAATCACTTCAAACTAATTTTTCAAACCAAACTTATGGAAAATTAAAAAAAAAACTACACACCTTTTTTCTCTTCGTTAGAGCTCGATATTGAATTTGTTGTATCTCTATAATTTATGATCTCCAAGGTTTGAAATTTCATCATGTAGTAGTTCTCTAAGTCTTCTTTCTATCCCCAACAGTCTGATCAATATTAGATTCTTCAAAAAATCTTTATGCCAAATCTCCCACAATGACATGATTATATACTAGTTCAGTAGAGAGAACTTGTACAACCTTCCACGTGTCACTGTTTCGACTTTCAGACCTAAAAATGATACACAAAAAATTAAATTTTTTCCTTTTCTTAACTTACGAAATTTCAATCTGATGCTCAGAGAGAAATTTATGATGATTTTCCCAAGGTCACCGATTCAGGATATAATTTGGGAACTTGCAAAAACTCTAACTTCCTTGTATCATATCTCTGCAAATATAGTGAGAATAGATCTAAAATTGGGACCCGAGGTTCATAAAGATTTCGTCTCACATGGGTTTTAATTTCAACTTCTGAAACTTTGTAAAAAAACATTTATAGTGAAAATTCCACGATGACCTATTTGGAGCAACGAAACCTAGAATCCAAAGCTTTGGTACCAAACATTATGCAATAAACTCACAAAATCGAAGAAAAGATAGATCAACGACTTCAAAATCAGCCTCTTCGAGGGGGAAACCTCCTTTACATTACATAAATGAATAATTCTTGGATGATACAAATGACAAAGACCTCCTTTCTATATATAGGAGTCTAAGGGGTCACAATATAATCAGAGCCGACATAACAATAATATTCTAAGGGAACAACAATAAAAATAGTGGGCTTCTAAGGGGCTGAATAATAAAAATATAGGGACTACATGGGCACAACAATACAATAAGGGGGTTGCACTAATAACAATAAGGGGCTACACTAGTAGTATAGGGACCTAACACAAAATCATTTCATATTTCTCTCATGGAAAACATTGTTCTGCATATGTTATCTGCCTCTTAACCAATATTTTCCTCTTGAATATAGCTTTGCAAGCTTGCATATGGAGTCCTTGAGATTCTCATATCTTGCAAATATTATTTATTTATTGACAAAGTTTTTGGTTTTGCTACATATTGTGACCCTTTGCTATAGGGATCCTGAACTTCTCTTGGGGGCTAATCACTACTTTACACCTCTTGGCATTTGGTATATTGGCTATATATTTCGTAAGATTTTATAGAAATTTACTTAAATGTTTTAGTTTGATTTTTATGAGGACAAGTAACATTGGTCCTTATCATCTTTCTGGATAAAACTGGGGATTTATGTGTGATGTATATAATATAATAGATTCTATATAGAATGGGCTAGTCTGATGGTGCAAGGGATGGCCAATACCTCTATCCTAAATGAAGACAACAAGATTTAAGTCGTTTTGTTCCAAACGTGGAACCAATGCATGCATAAAACCTTATGTTTCAGGGAAGACATGTGAGAATTCCTTTACTAATTTTCTCTTGTAGACAATACAGTTTGTAATGGGTTATTGATTATACCAAGGAATTAAAACTTATCAATGTTATCATCTATTTTTTAGGCCATGGATAGTAAAGTAAGTTATGTATTGTAATTTCTTAGGTAATTATACAACATTGGAAAAACCTTTTCACATCCCTTTGTAACAATTCATCACACATACGACTCAAAACTAGAATAATAAGTAATAGTAGAAACCTTCTTCATATTAGTTCACTTGGGTTCATTCATTAAAAATTTTTCTTTAGACACAAATCTGCTAAATGTATGAAGAATTTGTTGGATTAGCGGAACATTCAACTCATTATAAAGTTTCCTAAAGGTTTTTGTCACGTGGAATGAGTTGAGGTTGCGGACAAGATCGACCTTCCTAGTATCTAAAGATATCTAGTGACAAGCAAGCCAATCAGAGACTATCTTTCTCTAAATATGCAATTAAAAACAAAGGCAAACAAGTGTTTTAGGCCTACCTTGGGTCTAATGCAAGTTTGTGGAAGCCCCGCTCCCTCGCTCCAAATGAGTCCTTGAAGCGTAAGTCCGCAAACACAAACAGAAAAAAATTAAATAGTAACACTGAAAACCAAATCTCAATAAGCATATCATCTAATGATCAGGAAGATTGGTGAAACAAACCCATAAGACAATTGTTGAGAAAAATGAATCTGATTGTAATAATTCAAATGAAAAGAAGAACTGTTACAACCTACTTGATGCTTAACAAGCCCTCCCAGGGCCGACAAGAATTCTCCTCTACTTTGACAAGTTTCACTCACTTCCCAATGAAACCAAAAGGTATGTGATCTCTCCTCTCAAGTTTAACTAGGAAGTCCCAATTCCATCAGCATTTACCCTCAAAAATGTTCAGCTTCTAACCTCTTCAGCAACTGACCCAATGCCTTAATTTATAGTGCAATGGAGGGAAGTTACTAGGTCCTCCTTCAAAGGGATAAAGCCCTCCTTCAAAGGGATAGCTCCTCCTATCAAGGGATTTGCTCCTTCTCTTTTGGGATGCATGAACCACCTTGGAGCGAAATCCACGTCAAAATTCCTTCTAGAGATATCTAGAATTAACCCAAAGTGAGTTTTTTTAGAATAAACTTGCGCCTTTTTGACTTTTACAAGGGTATGCACCCACCCCTTTACAGACAGAGCGTGCATATACGTAGGTAATATGAACAAAGGGTGCAGGCCTACAGGAAAAAGTGAGAGAAAGTGCAGAACTAGAGTTTTATTGATTTTCAATGTCTTTCTCTCATTTGCAAAGCTTGACATGAAGAGCTAAGGTCTGAGACTTGCTTAGGAGGCCAGTATAAGTGATGATAGACCCATACTGACTAAAAATAGTCATGGCGACGATATTTTTGTGTAACAGATTTCCCCCTAAAGTGCGAAGTCTGTAGTAGATGAGGATTTCATTTATCATTTAGGAAGAGTGAAGTACTTTATCATTTCAAGGATCATCTTGTGGAGAGCCCGGTTGAAACCTGTAAAAACATTCAAATGCAAAATATATATATGAGATCATATCATCGCTGAGGTAGGCATTCCCATACTCAGATCAAAACTAACTAGAAAACTCTACTGCTCTGATATAGGAATAATCTTGTAAATACATCACAAGTATAGACCAACATGTAGACACAGTATGGACGCAGCCACTGTATGAAAGTCCTACAATATAAAAGAATACAAAATTCCTTGCAGCTGGATGTGGAAACTAGATCCAGGGTCTTCATTCCTACTTCCCGAAAAGTACATTCTATCCATTGCGAAATGAAGTGTCTAAGTCGAACATGGTAGAAACCACTTGATTACCAGTCGATGATGTAAACTATTAACAAGTGTGAGAGAAACCACCAATAATGACAATGGCTCTCAAAGTACTCAGTACAATCCATGAGATGTGATTAGATGTGTCGATGTCGAACATGTCACGAAATACTTCGATCGAAGGTAAATGATGCAACCTATCGTCGAAGGCGAGAAACCTGCCATTAAGGCATGTAGATCCCAAGGTACTGGCGATTTCTAGATCATCTTTCTAGATAAAGAGGTGAAGTCGATAGAAAACGATCCGTCATAGACAAGCCCACAACACGAAATCATAGATCAAGTTTGAAGAAATTTAGTTGCAAGGACTGACTCAGGGATGGTCAAGATGGATGATAGATATTTTTGCAAATGAATGGCTTATTTGCACTGACCTCTTGAACACACAACGACACAACCGATGGTTTGGTGATGATTGACCCAAAGTTAATACTAGAAGACTGGCTGAAGACTTCATGTGGTTCGATCAACTGTTAAGGCAAAGTGATTCCACCCAGGGAAAATGAAAGTGTCGTTCAAGAAGTGTTACAAAAGTATGACAAACATGCTCATTTTTCTCTCTTTTCCCCCACCATTTCTGGCAAGTACCTCTTTATTTTTTTACAAGCTTGGGGAGGATAACATATGCTTGATTATAAGCTCATCCTTTGGATGAGTCCAACTTAGTTTAAATTCGAACCCTAAGAAGGAGTTGTCTGTTCCTGTTTGTAATTGAACAGGTCCTTTACTGTGAAAATTTAATGAGTCCAGTATAGGATAACCTTGGCGTTTTTCATTTTTAGAGAGTCTGAAAAAACTTAAGAAGACTCCAGGGTTGACCTTTTTCGTAAATTTGTGTCTCCCAAGCCTAAAAAAGTATAAAATAATACTTGAGAGAACCGCTTGATCTTTTACGACCATGGAGTACTTTTCGTAATTAGTGCCTCTAATCCGAAAAAGTAAAAAAGCGATCAACGATATGTCGTTTTATGACCAATATCGAATTTGAAACGACAAAAATCCGGCAATCTTTTCATGTTTTTACGGTCAGAAAAAGGCTATAAGAGGACCGTCTTTTTAGTTTCGTTTTAACGAGTTTAAAAAGAAAAACTCGGCAATATTTTCATATTTTAGGAGTCAGAAAAGAGCTTAAAGGTGACTCTAAGGTTTCACTCTTTCCTAAGTTTTAACGAGTTCGAAAAAATGATAAAAATGTACTCATGGTTTTCATTTTTTCGTAAGTTTTAATGAGTTCGAAAAAAATGATAAAAATGTACTCATATGGCTGACTTTCAATTTAATTTACGAGCAGGAAAAGACGGAAAGAACTCAGCATTTTCATTTGTTTTACGAGAATGAAAGATAGCAAAATAATCTCGGGATTTTCATGAGTTTTAACGAGTCTTGAAAATAACTGAAATTGACTCGAGATAGGTTTCATTTTTACAAAAGCTTGAAACAAAGAGAAACTATGCTTCAAAGTAGTTTCATTTTTACACAAGCTTGAAACAGAGAGAAAGCTATGCTTGATGCCCCCTAAGCATAACTGCTAGAGCGCATGCCCCCCCAGCTTCATTTCATTCAACCAGTTGGATGAAATGAAGGTTCAGTTACGAGATCATTTGAAAGACTCGACCTAAAGCTGTAAGAAAATTATGCAAAAGACTGAAATAACTAACCTAAATATACAACTTAACATTTATGAGATCTAGTCAAACTCTCGACTCAATTAGAGGAGGGTTTGTTTCATTTTTTAACGAGCTTGACATAGGAAAAGAACTATGCTCGGATCCGGTTTCATGTTTATGCAAGCTTGAAATGAAAAACTATGCTTGTTATAAGTTCGCACGCCCCTAGCATAATGACGCAAATCGAGGTACATGCCCCCCAAGCTTCATTGCATTCAACCAGGTGGATGAAATGAAGGTTTACTTTAGAAATCTTGGAAAGACTTGTGGGAGTTGTTTCTTTTTTTAGTGAGGTTGACACAGGAAAATAACTATCCTCAAAACCCTTGTTTCATTTTTTAAACGAGCTTGACACAAGATAAGGAACTATGCTCATAACTACTCTCTACAATCTACCTAAGAAGGAACTATACTCTAAAAACCTTGATTCATTTTTTAACGAGCTTGACACAAGACAAGGAACTATGCTCATGAATACTCTCTACAATCTACCTAAGAAGGAACTATACTCTAAAAACCTTGATTCATTTTTTAACGAGCTTGACACAAGACAAGGAACTATGCTCATGACTCCTTGTTTCATTTTTTAACGAGCTTGACACAAGACAAGGAACTATGCTCGAACCTTATGCATTTTTTAACGAGGTTGACTCAGTAAAAGAACTGTCCTCACACCTGATTCCTTTTTTAACGAGGTTGACTCAGTAACAGGAACTATCCTCTAACCAACTGATTCATTTTTTAACGAGGTTGACACAGGAAAAGAACTTTCCTCATACTCACTGGTTCATTTTTTAACGAGGTCGACACAGTAAAAGGAACTTTCCTCGAAACTAACTGATTCATTTTTTAACAAGGTTGACACAGGAAAAGAACTGTCCTCATGACAGCATGTTTCATTTTTTAACGAGGTTGATACAGGAAAAAACTATCCTCGCACCTGATTCATTTTTTAACGAGGTTGACTCAGTAACAGGAAAAGAACTGTCCTCATGATAGCCTGTTTCATTTTTTAACGAGGTTGATACAGGAAAAAACTATCCTCGTGACAACTGATTCATTTTTTAACGAGGTTGACATAGGAAAAGAACTGTCCTCATGACAACCTGTTTCATTTTTTAACGAGGTTGATACAGGAAAAAACTATCCTCGCGACAACTGATTCATTTTTTAACGAGGTTGACACAGGAATAGAACTGTCCCCATGACAACCTGTTTCATTTTTTAACGAGGTTGATACAGGAAAAAACTATCCTCATGCTCACTGATCATGGCTTCCAACTGGAAGAAAGACATGTCAATGGACACACCTTGATCATGGCTTCCAAGAGGTCTTCATCAGAAGGAAGAATAGTTCTCTGGAAGGAACACATGTCAAGGGACTCAAAAGGGATAAGAACATCGCGTTCAAATAATCCCATAGAGTTTTCCATGTCAATTACCGGATCTAAATCAAAGGAAGATGAGAAAACAGTGAGAGGCTCACTTACATCGGTAACTGAAAACATGGGACCAGTTGCCACACAATTAACCCGTGGCGGGGTAGATACCACTTTAGAATCAGGAACATTTAGGGCTGTCATATTATCGGTAGTTGAAACAAGACTAGGGAACGAAAGCCAGTCTACAGTCACAATATTCCCATTGTGAGGGAAAGACATCACGCGAAAGAGTGTCGATACGACAGCTTTCATTGCATAAACATAGTCTCGCCCAAGGAGTAATTTGAAATCCAAGGGACCTCTAACTACCATAAGATCAATACAGACAGTTTTACCTTCCAAGGTAATAGAAAACTTAGGAAGGATCCCTAAAGGTTCACTAATGGTTCTGTTAAAAGCTTTCAGATTCTGCGTAATAGGCACAAGCTGAGGGGAACCCAAAGCTTTCCAAGCGGTTGAGGATAAAATACTAACAGAAGCACCTTCATCTACCTGTGTGCGATGCATGTCCCTACCACCAGCCTTGACAATGATTTGGAAAGGGATGGAGGAAGGAAGACGAGGTTCTGTCAGTCTATTCCAATCAAAGGAAAAGACCTCAGTACTTGGAGGGGGTTCTGTAGAAACGTGAAATGCCCCCTGGCGTAGAGGAATCTGATGTAACAAAAAGAACCTGAGCGGTATGAAGTTCACTCTCTAAAGGGAAAGTGGGATCGATCGAATGTGAAATTGAATCGACCACTTGATCAACTAATGGATCATCAACCTGAGTGATATGAGTTTCACTCTCCAATGAAAAAGTGGGATCGACCGTACTTGAAATTAGATCAATCACTTCGTCAGTTGACGGTAGGTTGGGTAAAAGTTTACGGTAACCAGTTGGAAATTCTTGCTGTGGAACAGTAAGGTTTTCCAACAATTTTGAGGCTTCATCCATGTGAGGGCAAATGTGAGTTTGATGACTCCCATTGCATAACTTACAAGGAAACCTAACTTTACCCTTTTTCCCAGGAACCTGACTATCACTGGTTGATGGATCAATGGAAAGTTGATGAGATTTTTCTGACCATACTTCCAAGACCTTTGGAATACCAGGACAATTGATAAGGAAGTGGTCACCCTTACAAAGCCTGCAAGGGTATTTTGGTTTATGATGCATGTTGGAGGTTTCCTCAACACAACTAACACTTACAACCATGGTTGGTTGGTTGATCGCTTTATTATCTTGCTTCTTCTTCTTCTTCTTCTTCTTCCCTTTGTTCTTCTTCTTAGCCACCTGGTTACTAGCGTCAAGGCTTTTACCAAGTGAAGAGGAAGAAATGGAGGAAGAAAAATTAGGCGAAGAAGGTGAAGGGTCAACAAAAGGTTGGTGATGTTGAGATGGCGAACTCTGTTGAGGTGAAGCATTCGGTTGAGGAACAATTGGAGTATTTGGCGCCAACGAAGTTGAAAATAACCATATCGGTAAACCTATTGTAAATCCAGGTAATGACAAAGTAGCCATATAAGGAGGACCAACATTTCCAAATAAAGGAAAAGTACTAGGATCCTCGTTAAGAGGGGTTCCTTGGTCGGTGAATTCCGGAACAGTTGCCATTATATTCAACTTTAGTGAATTTTATTAACAATTTAAAACTAAAATTAACACTTCACAATTCACACCTAACAATTAAAATTCACAAATTACACCTATGGTCTCTAAAAGTAAAAACCAAACAAATTAACACGCGCTATCAAATCTAGGAGTCAAACCACACACAAACAGTAACTTTCCGTACCGAAAACACTAGTTGGTGATGAAATCCAACGTCGCAGAATTCAATACAGAAATGGCAATTGGAACAGTTACCCCGACAACCTGCTTAATGAATAGACTGGCACAATTTTCTCCACTAAACCGTCTCGAGTGAAGAGAACCCCCCAGAAAATCCAAGTGAGTCTAGCCGACGTCTGCTCCAGGTACAGTGGGATCTTCCCTCCACCGTCACCTTAGGAAAGGATCCTATAGAATATGGTCACTATGGTTACCAACGGAAACAAATATACTTGGGGGAACAGTCTACGATCCGATATGCACGCAAGGGCAGAGTAACAAGCTCAATCCCCTTGAAGGCTCCTGACATAATCCAACGGTTTACCAACAAGTGACCCCAGGCTCCTCGACAATGGTTAATCCGAGGTTTACCGTTTTTAATACGTGAATATCTAGCATCGTTCCCAATGAGGAAGGATTGATTACCCCACTAGTTCAGACACGATCTCGTGCTTCTCCTTTAAGAGGAGATTTCCTAGAGCATAGATGTAACAATTGGAATTTATCTCCTACTGCAAGATACATCTACTTGTTTGTTTTACTATCTTGGAGAGTTAATTACTCCCTACTGCAAGATACTAGCCTAAGCTAGATTGGTGGAAAGAGCCCTAAAAATGTAAAAATTACTAGATGAATTTTAATTAAGCGTTGTGTTATTTAGGATGTTATTACTCAAAAGGATAAATGGATATGAAACCAATGGTGTTATGACCCGACCCAAAACTGAATGCAATCGAATATGATAATGTAATCTTTTCAATTCAATGAATCCTAACTAAAGTAAGGAGAGAGTTTCCATTCACTTCCAACAATGCAAAAAAAATTGATCACTAAGAGAAATATAACAAATTCTCTAATGCACTAATTTCATCAAGAAAAACTAATGCAAATCAATTCCAAAACAGTTTTTATTTTTATTTTTGTGTGTTAAAAACAAGAATAAAAATATGTAAATTCAAATAAAAGAAAGCTAATCTAAATCTACGATTGATTTTTCAGAATGCAAACTATGCAATTGTAATCTATGCACAATTCACTTGAAAAGTATGCAAATGTAATCTATGCACATTCTTCATTCAAATCTAAAAATGACAATCATAATTCTGAAAATGAGATCTATGCAGGAGAATTCTCAAACACAAGACAATTCTAATGTAATCTAAGAACCAATCAAGTGCAAGTCAATAAAATTGGGTGAGAGTTCCAAAGATCAAAAAATAAAAACACTCAAAGGTGATTAACACTCATACACAATTTAGCCCTCCCCCCCCCCGCGAATGAGGGGGAATTTTTTTTGCAAAAAAAAAAAAGCAAAAAGATGCAAAATTGTGAATAGACTAAGACAAACCTCCAAGTAATGACCAAAGGAAATCAAATTAAGAATTTCTCAAAAA
>APFE031291624.1:0-11943 GCA_000404065.3 Pinus taeda
CTTGCTTCATAATAATCTCCTTTGCCTGATGCCTTGAAAGCAGCTTCTCTTCTGTCTGAAGGACCTCCCTTTCTCACTTCATAAGCAGTTAGAATTCCATGTAGCTGAGACATAGTCAGAATTCGTAGATTTTCCTTTTCTTCTATTGCAGATACTTTAGATTCCAACTTGGGGGACAATGATCTTAGAACCTTTTCAACCACAATAGCCTCTTTTATTTCTTCACCCAAATTTTTCATACAATTAACAACTTCATCTACCCGAAGAAAATAGTTAGCCACACTTTCATCATTATACATCTTGATAGTCTCATACTGAATCCTGAGAGTTTGAAGTTTGGCACGCTTTACCTGTTCATCTCCTTCATAGCTCGTGACAATTTTGTCCCATATCTCTTTTGCGGATTTATAGTGCATTACCTTCATGAATTCCGATTGGGATATACATCCTAATAGGGTACTGACTGCTTTTGCATTTTTTTCATACTTCTTTTTCTCGTCTGCATCTGTAGGAGTAGTTGAAGGAAAAGCATAGCCTGTCTCTACAATGTTCCAAACTTCTGTACCAAGAGATTGAAGATAGGCAGTAACCCTTACCTTCCAATAATTGAAGGTTGTCCCATCAAAAAACTGGTGGCTTGATAGATGCTTCCCTCTCGTAGTTGCTCATGATGAAAGATCTTCCTTCAAGCGATAAAGCTTCTTTAGAAGGACCTGCTCTGATACCAATTGTTGAAAATAATACTGAGAGGGGGGGTGAATCAGTATTATCTAGTCCTTTTAACAATTCTTCCTTATTTATACTTTGAATTATTTTTGCATATCAGTACCATAAAACAATGAGCATGAACAAGAAAAATAGGCAGTCACATCAAAGAACACCAGATATAAGGTGGAAACCCAATGTGGGTGAAAACCACCTGCTGCAATATGTCTCTATCTTCTTTCAAATTAGAAACTCCTTTTACAATGATCTTGTACTGGTGCAGTCCTTTACCAGTACGCAGGCTGTAACCTACAGAGAGCTACAACTCTCTCTCGTTTTCCAGTCTCTCCTGGAAGGGAGCTATAACCCCCTACTTCTTTTCTTTCAAGGACCACTTTTCATAAATTTTCAAACTAGATCCATAAATATCAAATGATCATCAAGTACCAGTAAGTCACCCAGATAACCAGATCCACAATAACAGAAAACTAAACCCAGAACACTTTCTGCGGCATCTCCTGCGGCGCATCCTGCGACGTCTCCTGCGGCACCTCCTGCGGCGCCTCCTGTGGCGTCTCCTGCGGCGCCTCCTGCGGCGCCTCCTGTGGCGTCTTCTGCGGCGTCTCCTGCAGCACCTCCTACGGCGTCTCCTGCGGCGCCTCCTGCGGTGCCTTCTGTGGCACCTCCTGCGGCGTCTCTTGTGGCGCCTCCTGCGGTGCCTCCTGTGGCGTCTTCTGCGGCGCCTCCTGTGGTGCCTCCTGCGGCGCCTCCTGCGGCACCTTCTGCGGCACCTCCTGTGGTGTCTCCTGCGGCGCCTGCTGCGGCGCCTCCTCTGGCGTCTTCTGCGGCGTCTCCTGCAGCGCCTCCTGCGACGTCTCTTGCGGCGCCTCCTGTGGCGTCTCCTGCGGCGCCTTCTGTGGCGTCTCCTGCGGCGCCTTCACACTTTTGCAGCTGCAGCGCTCGAGAGATCACCCTTCACAAATTTGCTTTCCACTTCACTTTCATATAGATCGAGCTTTTGAAACAATAACCCAATAACTCAGATCTTAAGGTATTCAACCCAAAAGCATACCTAAGCCAAATGATCTCCTTTGCTTTATATAGGCAAGCTCTTCCTCAAATCATGGATCATGGGGCTCAATAATAATAATAAAATAAAACAATACCATGGGCCAAAACCATAACAAACCAATACCATCAACTCAATACTAGGGATCAACACGTCTGTCGAGATGCCATGGTCCAAAAACCATAGGTTCAAATTCCAAGGACTAACTACCATGGACCAAAGGTAAGTTTTCCCACATGAAATAAACTTTTCTCCATAGGTTCAAATTCCAAGGACTAACTACCATGGAGCAAAGGTAAGTTTTCCCACATGAAATAAACTTTTCTCTGCATAAAATTCCGTGAGCTTTTCTCCACATGAAATAAAAATTCCGTGAGCTTCTCTCCACATGAAATAAATTTATTTATTTATTTATTTTTATTTTTTTAATTCTCATCATATTGAGAGCCATGCCATGGGTGTTGCCATCAAGTACAACATCTGTAACATACAACTATACCAGAAACATAATGCCAACATTAGGGAATAAGGTTTTCATAAGTTTGGCACAACTCGTAGATATAATATTTACATGAATTTTCACTTCAACCTTAGAGTTTAGACTTAGATAAATCAATATAGTGTATCTTTAATGATTTTGGCTTTCACTTTTTGATTTTATTTCATCACAAATGACAAAAGGGGAAACATTTTTCCACAAATCTATGAATGCTTAATCATAAAGGTGTCATGTGATGAAAACAAATTAATGATGTTGTTCTCTATGAAAATGATGGTATTCTTGAGAAAATCTTATGCTTGCGGATGTCTCCTCTCTGGTTGAGAGGGAGTGAGGGTAGACACCATATTATCCATGTGTCATGTACTATGGCTAGGACTAACAATCGTAAGCCTAGTAAAGACACTAGTAGGGAGAATGGTGGATTGGATAAACATTTGGGACCAATATTCTTTGATAATTTGGACTTTGACTAGGACTAGTCGCCATAAGTCAAGTACATTAATCCAAGATAAGAATAGTCATGAGGATTGACATTTCCTAGTGTCAAATATTATGATAGTGGATTACGAAATGATCATGTGAGGACATTCCTGGTGAACATCCTGGTGGGGTAAGTGCCTAGAGAGGCAGTGGTGTCCAAATTTATGCGTCCCAACATTGTGCTTTGATCTAATGGAGAGATAAACTTGTTAGTCAAGGCCTTACTATTTTGACAATGTTGGCTAGGATGATGTAAATCATCGTTGATGCTTATCAATCCAAATCCCTTCTTATATGAATATTTCAACTTGAGAGTACTTTTTTGTCTCATTGTGAGTACCTCCCTAGTTTAGAGGGAGGGTCATTATCTTCATTATTGCCATCATCACCACCATCAATGTCATCATTATTGTCATAATTTCATTATCATCATAATCACCATTCATGTCTTCATCATCATCATCATCATCATCATGATTATGGATATTGTCATCAAGTGTTCATAATTGTAGGCATCATAGGAAATATCATCAACCTAAAAAATGTTACGAGTGTTCGAAAAGGGTTGTTAGGACACATGATATATGCAAGGAAAATAACAACTTTATTTTTTAGAGATGATCGATGATCATCATCATTACTACCATTATCATCGTCATTATAATTGTCATCATCCCCATCATCATAACTAATATAATTTTTATCATAATCATTTTCATCTTCATCATGAACATCATAATCATCATTCATGCCATTATTGTTCTTAATGATGACCAAGATGAAAATAATGATAATGATGATCAGATGACGATGACTTGGAAGATGACACCAAAGATAATTATTATGATTTTCACCATGACAACATTTAAAAATTGGGAAGAATAGCCAAGGTCATTAGCATCATCATCATCATTTTCATTGTAACTCTCATCGTCTTTATCATCATTGTCATTATCATAACAATCACAATTCATGTCATCGTCATCATCTTCATTATTATCATCATTATAATTATTGACATTGTCATCAGTTGTTCATAATTTTCAATGTCATAAGAAATATCATCAATGCAAAAAAATATGATGTGTGTTGGAAAAGGGATGAAAAAGTGAACAAAAAAAATGGGGGTAAAAATAGACGTAAATTTGGATGAAGAGTGGACACAACATAAGTAGATGTAGAACAAGACAGAAAAATTGACACAAAAGTGGATGAAAAATTAGATGCAATAGTTGATGCAAACTTCAACACAAAATAGGATTCAAACATGGATGAAAAAGTGGAAGAAAACATGGGCACAATAGTAGGCATAAAACTTAGCATGAATTGTGGTGAAACAAATGTGGATACTACAATGAATGTAAAAAAAAAAAGACACAAACTTGAATGCAAAAAGGAGGAAAAATTGGATGAAAAAAGGGATGTAAACATGGGCCAAACATGGGTGCAATAGTGAACACAAAATTAGTTGCAAAATTGGATGAAGCAAAAGTGGACGTAAAAGTAGATTCAAAATGGGATGCAAAAAACATAAACAATATTTGATGCAAACTTGGACACAAAAGAGGATACAAATGTGGATGGAATAGTGGAAGAAAATGTGGGTTGCAATGATAGGCATAAGATATGGCACAAATCATAGCACAAAAAAAGTGGATGAGAAAGTGGATGTAATAATAGACCAAAAAAAATACAAACTTAGATGCAAGACAAGATGCTATAAGGGATGTAAAAGTGCATGCAAACATAGGTGCAACATGAGAAACAAAATTGGATGCAATGGAAGTACATGCAAAATAAGATACAAAATGAGATGCAAAACCCAACACAAAAGTGGATGCAAAAATAGATGCAATGTTTTATGCAAAAGGGGATGCGAAGATGGATGCAAAATTGGAAGAAAACGTGGGTACAATAGTAAGTACAAAATGTGGCACAAAAAAGTGGATCTAATGATAGATACAAAAAAAGAAGCAAATGAAGATGAAAAATAGGATGCAAAAAGGGATGTAAAAGTGGGCATAAACATGGGTGCAACAATGGATGTAAAATATGATGCAAAAGTTGATGCAACAAAATTCTATGCAAAAGTAGTTGCAATACAAGACACACAACCTGATGCAAATCTTGACACAAAAGTGGATATAAAAAGGCATTTAAAATATATGTAAAAGTCGATGAAAACCTAGATGTATATGAGGATGCAATCATGGATGCAAATTTAGAAACAAAAAAGGGTGCAAAGGGAGGTGTCAAACTAGGTGAAAATTATGGCACAAGAAAAATAGATGCAATAGTGGACACAATAACAAATGAAAAAGAGGATGTAAATATGGATCCAAAACAAGATGTAAAAGTCAATGCAACAAAAGTAGATGCAAAATTAGATACAAAAACTAGACACAAACCTCAACGCAAAACATGGAACAAAGGGGATGAAAAAAATATGAAAAAATGGAAGCAAAAAATGATTTTAAAAATGATGCAAAAGAGGATGCAAGAGATGATGCAAAATTTGATGCAACTGTAGGCACAAAAAGTGGATGCAATAGAGGATGCAAAAGATGCTGAAACAAAATTAGGTGCCAAACTTGATGCAAAACATGGTGCAAAGGATGGCACAAAACTTGACATAAAACATGGCGTAAAACTTGGTGTAAAATCTGGTGCAAAAACTATTGCAATACCTGGTGCTAAACTTGATGTAAGACTTGGTGCAAAACTCGGTGAAAACTTTGCATCAAGTTTTGCACCATATTTGATAAATGGACACAAATAGCACAAAATATGTTCTCTAGACATAAAAAAGGAAGCAAAAAGGGATGCTAATCACAAGGTTTTGTTGTAGTGCATGTATATTGGAATGGTTTGTAGGACCGCCTTTGTAAGAACTAGTCTTCCTGCTAAATTCAATGATCTATTAGTCTAGTTGTTGACTTTGTCCTTTAGCTTATTTGTAACTTCCTCCCATACTTCCTTACTCAGTGGTTTTTCAGTGAGAGGCATACCCAAATATTTAGAGGGAAGATTCTCTCATTGAAAACCAAGAATTCTAGTGAGATGTCTCTGGATTGAAATGTCCGTATTGAAAAAGAAAACTTTGGATTTTGTAAGGTTTACCTTTGCTCCTGCAGCATGAGAAAAGTCATTCAGGATTTTCTTGAAGGCTTTGGCTTCCTTGACAGTGGGTGTGCCTTGTAGCATAGTGTCATCCACAAATTGTAGATGTGTCAATGCATCGCCATTCTGAGTTAGTTTTAGCCCCTTCATTCTTCCTTCCTTCTTGGTTGCATTGATCATTCTGCCTAATCCTTCCATCATGAGAATGAAGAGGAATGGAGAGAGAGGATCACCTTGTATAAGGCCTCTTGAAGGCTTGAAAGTGCTGGATGGTGAGCCGTTGAGAAGGATAGAGCAACTTGTTGTGGTGACCAGTGCCATAACCCACTTTATCTAGTTGAAGTCAAATCCATAAGCTTTAAGGATTTCCTTTATATATTTCCAGCTAAGTTTATCATAGCCCTTCGCTATGTCTAGCTGTATTATCATTCCTGCTTGCTTATTAGTCTTGAGGGAATGAACCACTTCATGCGCTAGGATGATGTTGTTGAGGATTTGTCTACCTTCGACATATCCATTCTGCTCCTCTGAAACTGGCGACGGGAGTAGAGGTTTGAGTATGTTAGCAATAGCTTTAGAAATGATTTTGTACACCACATTGCAAAGAGCTATTGGTCTAAATTTCTCAAGTGTCGTGGCCTTTTCCTGTTTAGGGATTAAAGCTATGAAAGATTCATTAATCACTCTGAGAACTTTTCTTGATTTTCTTGAGTCCTCTACCACATCAAGAATGTCGTGTTTGACTATCTCCCAACATGTTTTGAAGAAATATACATTGAAACCATCTGGGCCTTGAGCTTTCCCATTATGCATCTCTTTGATCACTTTGATTACCTCTTCCTCCGTAACTGGCCTATTGAGATTATATTTGTCTTCTCTGGTCACCAGTTTGGGAATATTCTTAGTGAAGTTCTTAGTGGATTGAGATATGTCTGCCAAGGTTTCCACTGCTATGCTTTTGAAGTGTTGAACCATCACTGACTCCATTTCCTTGTGAGTCTTCAACCCATTCCCTTGTGGATCAAGGAGTTTTGTGATTCTATTATGAGCCTTGTGTTTCATAGTAGATTCATGGAACAGTCTGGTATTTCTCTCCCCTTCTTTAATCCACTTCACTCTAAATTTTTGTTTCCAGAAGATCTCCTCCTGCTGACATCTTTTGTCCCATTCTTGCTGTAGAGAGTTTGCCAATATCTTCCTTTCCTCTGTGAACCCATCCTCGATGAGAATTTGATTAGTTTCTTGTAATTTACTTTCCACTTCTCTTTTGGCATCAAAATGTTGCCAAACTCATTTTTGTTCCATTCTTTGAGCCTTTGTTTGATATGTTTGAGTCGCTGATGCAGGAAGAACATTTTTGTGCCTTGAGTGGGCATGTCTTCCACCCACCACTTTCTAATATTATTGGAGAAGTTTGGATGAGTGAGCCAAGCATTTTCGAACATGAAAGGTCTATTTCTTGGGGTTCCAATAAAAGAAGCTTCCAACTGTATAGGACAGTGATCCGAACCACCAAAAGGAGGAATCCAGGTATTCATGGAGTGACCCGAGAGAAGGAGGTCCTCTGAAACTATGAAACGATCTAATTTTGATGCAACTTGGGTGGTTCCCCCTCTCCTATTATTCCATGTGAAGATGCCATTTATTGTCTCCATGCTCACCAGTATCATGTAGTCTAAGAAGTTCTGGAATGTGAGTGAGTCTTGTCCCAACATTCTGCTTCCCCCTTTTTTTTCCGAAAGTGATATGATCATATTGAAGTCTCCCCCCCAAAATCTAGGGGATGATTGGGTGTCTTTCTCTTAGTTCCTATAGTGAGGTGAGGAGTTTTAGTTTATCTTCAAGCAGCTGAGGACCATAGACATTTGTGGTCAAGTAACAATCTTTGTCTCCTAGAGGCTGCATTACAATAGAGAGGTGAATTCTGGATGCTTTTGCATCTGTGATCTCAAATTTTTGAGGATTCCAAAGGGTAAGAATTCCCCCCGCTGTGTTGTTAGCTTTGACCTCTAGGTACCCATAGTTATTGAGCCATTTGCAGTGAAGGTCCTTGATCCTTGATCTTTGGTTTCCCGTATGAAAACCATGTCTGGTTTTTCTTCTTTTATTCTGTTACTATGATTTCTTTGCTCTCTTTTGTTGCCTAGCCCCCTAATTTTCTAGGTTGTGATCTTCATAATAAAGTGTTTATAAAAGAGTAACTGGTAAGATATTTCATCTTGCCTGAATTAATGAAGATTTTTCTACATTCTGATAGGAGATAATTCTATCTTCTTCTTCCTCTTTTCTTGCATGGATTTTTGGTGGAGCATCCTGGCGTAAACTCCATCTATTTGACCCCTTTATTCTCCTGGCTCTCATAATTCCATTTGATTCCTGCAGCGTTTGTTTGGGATCTTATGAGGTAGAGTTGTTGCACTCTGTTAAACTTCTCTTGTGGTAGAGAGTCAATCCCTTTGTGTGTTCCCTATTCTAGAAACTGCTCTAGTTCCAGGTTCTCCCTCTCAAGGATCTCCTATAGGTCTTGGTCCTATGTTCCTCCCTTGCTTGGGGTCATATCCTGGTCTCCTCTAAGTCTTGTATTATTTAGTGGGTCGTCCTTCCTTTCTTTGTCTTCCTATATGATGTCCATGTTATCCTCTCTTTCCCTTTCTATTGAGGTGTTCCCCATATCTTTACTCTTCTAATTTTCTTCCCCATTCTCTTCTAGAATCTCAAAACTATTGTGACTTGGTAGGTTGTTCTCGCTGGGTTTCTTTTGGTGCTTTTTTCCTCCTCCTTTCCCCTTGCCGACCACTTTGGTGTAACCTTCAAGGTCTTTACCAATGTTTCCTTTCAGATTATTCTCTCTCTTGTTGAGTGGGCATTCCCTGAAGAGATGTCCATGTTCATGACATTTGCGTCATCTAAACGGGATGTGTTCATAGTCAACTGCCTGAACCCATTCCTCATCATAAACTTCCAGGATGACCTCATTTGGGAGTGCTACTGATAAGTCCATTTCTACACATATGTGAGCGAAGGATGTGTATTTACCTCGCAAAGTTGTCTCTGATATCTTTATAAAATGTCCTAGCTTATTACCTATAGCTTTTAAGGATTCCAACAGCTAGTGATCTAAAGGTAAGGAATATAGTCTAATCCACACCTGAACCGATGTGAATGTTTCTCGCTCTGGTATAAAGTTCATCGTTCAAGGTCGCATGTAGAGACTTGAGGCAACAAAGAAGTAAGGTCCTCCTTCAAATATTCTATCTTTATCCTAACTGTGTCTTAACTGTGTCAATGCCGGGAGACCATTTCATTCATCTCCAGTGTTGAATTGACTTCAGCGGATGAGATGATAAAAATATGTTGCTGGACATACATAATCTGCGGGTTCGTAATTGAGACATTTATGATCTTAATCCGTCGAGGTAATGAGGATGTGTACGATTGTGAAGAAAGGTATCTAACCCTGGACATACTTTTATTCACTAATCTCGGTTCATCTTATTCCGCGATTTACTATTTAACAGAGTCCAGAAGTTTTCGCAAACATTTTTGTTTCTTTAATCCGTCATTTTGTATTGAAGACAAACTCTAGTAACATTTCCTAGAGTTGGTCAAGGTTATCTATACACGCGAGACATCGTGGGCACGTAAAAGGCCAAACGACTAGTTTTCCAGAGTTGGTGAACATGATCTATAGACGCGTAAACATTACATCGTGACCATGTAAAAAGGAAAAAGTAGAGATGTTTTTAAAAAAGTTTTCATTTAAAAATTAATAATAAAAATAAAATTGAGTTATTATTAAGAGAAGCTTTCTTATTATTATAATAAAGAAATATTAGGAGAATAAATAGAATTGTATAATCAAGTTTTCTATTAAAAAATTAGATTTATTTTCATTTAACTTTAACATTTACATAAATCATTACATATTTGAAATTCTATACAATTTCTTTAAATTTAAATATAGTAAAATCTTCATTATTTAAAATTTCAAATAATTTTTCTAAGTCGTAAACTATTTCAATGAGTTTATTTAATACATAATTTTTTAAATACTAAACATCAATTCGTGTGGACTAAACATCAATTCGTGTAACATCTAGCCATGAAATTTTACCAAGAAAAATTTGAGACTATATCCCACGTGAACCCATTAGTTTACATTTTAGATTTTTATTTCTTAATATATAATGTATTTAGTAAATTAATGATATCAATATTTACTATATTAATGTTTGTTTATATTCACAAATTTATTTCTAATATTATGGAGGATAAAAACAAAGTTATAAACAAAATTATCTAATTCAGTGTCCTTTTCTTAAACTTAAATAGACAAAAGTTGATCTTGATTGAGACTAAGAATCCTGGTCTTGTTTGATATCTTCAGAGTCATCAATTTCATAATGATGGAGATTTGAAAGAAAATGTCTTTTTCTTATAAAAAAATGATATTTATATTCAAGCTTTGAAAAATAAAACAATATTGTTTATTCAAGCAAATTGGTGTATTCAACTACCTCCCATCCTTCTATACTTAGTAAAATATTGAAAATATCATGAAGGGGGAGCATGACAATTTAAGATGATTGTTGAGTTATTCATATATAATTGTACATTAATTATCTGAATGTATATAGGTGGTTGGGTACATAGAAATGTTGATTGGTTATATTGAAATTGTCTAAGAACTTTATTTGGATTTAATGTAGATTTATAAAAGCGCTATTACAAAATTCACACTTAATAAATTTTTTTTTTTAATTTAGTATATTCTCCACATTATAACACTTTATTATGAGAAATGATAGTAAGATTCACATTTTTTGAAAGCCTATTATTCACCCCTTTTCTCTCATTTGAACCTGGGTCATTGGTTTAGTTTACACCAAACATGCATACAATGTTGGGTTCTTTTGTAGGTCACGATCCAATTGCACATATACACATTCAAATCTTCTCTTATAGTGTACAAGACAACCCATTTCTTTGCTGTAAATTCCAGGGGAATATTTTCTTCATGATTTATGGTTCTTTTAGCTCAATTCCAAACTAGAAAACTCTTGAGTAAATGCAAGGAAAATTAATAGAATCTTGAAACCATATTCTAATTGTATATTCTAAGACATGATTAGACTTAAATGAGTTTAATTATTTTATCCTTTTACTCAAAATGATTTAGATTTCTAGCATAAGTTGGTGAAAATATCACTCAAATAATCCAAACATCTACATAACACTTGGCTAGCATAACAAGGCCCACTCAAGTTCCAAAGCGTCAACACACGAGACTCAGTTTTTGAAATCGTAAAATAACATTTTCACACTCTTGAATCCCTTTTCATGGGCTTGAAATTTTTCATCTCAAAAACTACACTATGTCCTTTGTTATTATTAATAAGTCAAACGCCTTCCTACTCCCCATTTGATATAATTTTTAGTCATAACTGCAAGATTTTTTAATAATAACATTTATCAAAAAGTTTGTGCAACAAAGTGCTACCCAATTATAACACATTAATTACATTGGAAATAAAAAAAAATAGAAATCGGATAATTAAAAAAACATATTAGAAATAGTTATTCATCATTTTAGAACATCATGCCAAACATGGAAAATATAGTAGACAATGAAAAATATAGAAAAATTAGTGTAATTTAAAAAAAATTAATGTCTACCTGAAATTGATAATGCCATTTACTTTCCAAAACGTAATGTCTATACTCTTGTGCCTCCATCATTTTACCTAAATAATGGAATTTTTTGAAACAAACTCGTAGGACTATACTTAACAAACGAATATTATTATTTTTCCATATCTTTGTGTCCATTTTATATTTTTCTTCACGTTAAGAAACACACTGAAGCACTAAAATAATGAGGGTCCTAACATATTCAAATGTTTTATTTTCTATTTCTTTTACCACGTACATTTCCATCTATTGTAGTGCGATTTGTTTTCAACATTAAAAATTTAAGAATAAAAATAAGGTTTATAATAAAAAATTAATAGTATAAATTAAATATTAAATTAAAAAGAAATGAACATTTAAAAATTAATAATAAAAA
>APFE031291624.1:12065-24013 GCA_000404065.3 Pinus taeda
TTTTAAATATATTTTCCTAACTCATAAAATATCTAGGTCAATATTTAATATGTAATTTTGAAAATACGAAATATCAATTAGTGTGTAAAAATAGACCCACATTTGATATTTAGCCTTGAAAGGTGTAAAAATAAACCCACTGATAACATATAGCTATGAAATTTTATTCTAGGAGAAAGGAGAGTAAACCCCACGAACATTTTATAAATTACTTTTTAAAATATATAATGCATTTAGCATATTGATGATATTATTATTTAGTATATTAATGGGTTTATATTAATAAATTCATCTCCAAACATTATGAAAAATAAAAAAAATGGTGATAAACAAAATTATTTAATTTAATATCATTTTCTTAATCTTGAAGAGACAAAAGTTGATCTTGGTTGACACAAAAAATAGTGGTGAATTGATATCCTCGTATCATCAACTTTGTAATGATAGATATTTGAAATTATTATTTTTCTCACAAAAAATATATATTTAAATTCAATATTTCAAGAATGAAATAAAAATATGTTTTATTCAACCAAATTGGTGTAAAATACAAAGTCTTCAATTTTTTTTTGAAAAATAAGATTAAGTTTCCAACAACTTCCCATCTTTATATAGTTAATAAAAGATTTAAATTATCATAAAGTGAAAACGTGACAATTTAAAATGATATGTAACATCGCTCAACAACTATTGAGTATTACACTCGATAGGACAATTATACTTTTTAAGGAACATAAATAGGGTTGTTGAGTTGTTTTGTATTAAATAGTTGTACGTTAAACATTGGATAGATATAGGTGGTTGGTATATATAATTGTTGATTGCTTATGTTGAAATTGTTAATTATGAACTATATGGATTTAATGTAAATATATAAAAGGGTCATTGTTAAAGGGTCATTGGTTTAGTATTTTCTCCCTGTTGTAGGAGTTTGTTATGAGCAATGATAGTAAGATTCAACATTTCCTTGAGGAGCCTATTATTCAATCATTTTCACTCATTCGAAGTTGGGTCATTGGTTTAGTCTTAATTGCAAACCAACTTGGTCCAATTTCGGTCAAAGACTCTGCATTTTGAGGAGCAGAGTGTGCAAAGTTCTATTCATCGTGTAATGTCCAGGGGCTTTGCAGTGGGTCAAAGCCCATTATTTTGTAACATTTATAGGTTGCTAGTTCATTGTTTTGTCAGATCCATAGTATGTGGACCATAGTTTTGTAGTAATGGATTCTATATAAAGAGATGTAATTCTTTGTCGAGGGTGGTAGAAGTTAGATTTGATGTCGATGAATTAGTTATATCTTCTATCTTTAGTTTGTATTTTTGGACTTAAGGGAAGGCTTTGTAGCTGAGTGCATGGAAACCTAGAAGAGTCTGCAGCTAAGTGCACATACCACCTATAGCTGAGTGCATAGGTCAAAGAAGTTGTATGTATTGAAGATCTATCTTAATAAAGAAGAAGAAGTTTGGAAAAATATACTGGGAAGAAAGATACAATCCTGACAATGAAAAGATGCTGGAAGCCCCGATCTGGGTCAGACTGTTTGGATTACCAGTGGAATTTTGGAACCCTGAAATTTTGGAAGGGATAGGCAATACAATTGGTGCCTTTGTCAAGGTAGAAGACACAACGAAGAGAGGTAAATATACATCTTACGCAAGACTGTGTGTTTACATGAATATAGCTGAACCTCTCCCGGAACATATAGAATTGGAATACCATGACACAGTTTGGCAACAACCATTAGACTATGAGCATATCCCTTTCAGGTGCAGAAGGTGCCATGAATACAGTCACCTATACAAGCAATGCCCTCTAAACAAGGAGGAAGAATACATAAGGAAAAAAGAAGAACAGCATAGGGAAGCAGAGAGAACGGAGGAGACAGATAAAGGCTTCCAACAGGTTAATAGAAAAAAGAAACCAAAGAGAGAAGGAACAAGAGTGCAGATACAAACAAAATCATTGAACATTGAAAGCCAGAGCAAGTTTAAAATCCTCCAGAATAACAATGAAGAAGATGAAGACAATGTGGTTGAGGGTGAAGACCCAGAAAATGAACCCATGGAAATTTTCCAGGAAACAGGAGAAAGTGGCAGAACCAAGAGAAACGAGCAAAGAAGAATCAGCCGAAAAGATAGAAATACTAACTAATCAGACCCAAATGGAGACGGAGAGTCGGCAGGAAAACGACGCAGAGGAAGAAAGGATTATGAGACAATTAATCGAGGAATGGAAAAACTTGGATGAAAGATTCATTCGAGATCGACAAAAACAAATATATAAGGAGGCTTTTCAAAAGTATAAAGAAAGAAATAGGGGGAATATGGATAATTAGAATGCTACAACAGGAGAACAAAGAAAGGAACAACTGGGAATAGGCGGGTCTGGCAAAAGCAGCAGGAAAAGAGGGAGAAAAACAATGAATGAAACGATTCAAACAGTTGGCGAAGTTTTGATAAATTCAGGTAAAGTGATACCTCTATCTGAGGTATTTTCCTACCCCTCCAAGAGTTTTAAATGATTATTATTAGCTAGAACATCAAGGGGCTGAAAAGCAAGGGTAAGCAGAGATATATGAAAGAGAAATTAAAAAAAGATAGACCAAGTATTATGATCCTACAAGAAACAAAAATTACCATGCAGCAGATGGAAGGAATAATAAAAAATAGTAAACTCCAATACGAAGTCATGGGACAGGATGCAATCGGCTCAGCAGGAGGCATTGCAATACTGTGGAATCCAAATGAAATAATTTTTGAGAGCTGGACCAGTATGACTAGAATCCTTACAGGTTCAGGAAGAATAGTAGGGACGAAGGAAAAGGTAATAATTTCAGGAGTGTATGGTCCCCATACTCCAGGATATAGAGAAATCTTTATTAAAAATCTACAAGCGACTTGAAGACTTTATCCGGAGACATCTTGGATTGTAGGAGGCGATTTTAATGCAATCCAGTCCCTAAAAGAAAAAAAGGGAGGCATAAGGAAAACATATCAAAGTATGGAACTATTTAATGATATGGTAGAAGGTTTGAGGCTGGTTGACATATCAACTATCAACGGAATCTACACATGGAATAATAGGAGAGGGGGTAAGAACCAGATCGCCTCCAGATTAGATAAATTTCTAGTATCAGAAACAATAATGAATAGAGATGTATTGATAGAAGCAAAGATCATGCCATCTCTTGGCTCTGATCATTGGCCGATCAGACTGGAAGTGGATATTAAGGCTAATCTCGGCAAAAAGCCATTCAGATTTGAAGCTTTTTGGCTCAGACACCTGGACTTTGTAGGAAAAATGGAGGAATGGTGGAGGCAAAGCACAGTTCAAGGAAAAGGTAAAATGCATACCTTCCAACTTAAACTTAAGGAGCTAAAATGGAGGATAAAAAAGTGGAATAAGGAAGAATTTGGAAACGTTATGGAGGAAAAACAGAAACTGGAAGAAGAAATCGAAGCGTTGCGGCAAAGGATAATAAATGAAGGAAGAACAGAGGAAAGTAGCGGAAAAGAAGGGATAATACTAGGAAAACTGGAAGAGAGGAGAAAGCAGGAAGAAGTTTTATGGAGGAAGAAGTCTAGAATAAAATGGCTCAGGGAAGGGGAAAGGAACACCAGATTTTTTCACCAAGCAATGGTTCATCATTGACAGAGGAACATAATATTTTCTATCAAAAACGAGGATGGAGAGAGGATTGTTGAACAGGAAGGGATTGAAAAAGTACTGATGGAATATCACAAAGGAATACTGACTGAGTCCCAAGTGGACAGATTTGAAGCGATCAGGCAAATCTGTGCGGCCATCCCCAGGATGGTAACTGAAGACCAGAACAGAGCCTTAATGAGAGCGGCAAGTCTGGAAGAGGTGGAGGAAGTGGTGATGAGCATGAAGAAAGGAACAACCCCTGGTCTGGATGGCTTTACGGTTGACTTCTATCAAGCGGGATGGCATTTTATGGGAAAGGAAATTTTGGAATTGATAGAAGAATCTCAGATGAATCAAAAGGTATGGCCTGCTCTTAATTCTACCTTTTTCACTTTGATCCCTAAAAATGATAAATCAGAGGATGCCAAGGGTTTTAGACCCATTGCCCTCTGCAATGTGATTTAAAAAATAATCTCCTCTCTGATGGCTAAAAGGCTGAAACCCCTATTAGAGAATCTGATATCCCCTGAACAAACCGGCTTCGTTGAAGGAAGACAAATTCTAGATGGGTTAGTGGTTACTCAAGAAGTAATCCACTCTATGAAAGCTAAGAAACAAAAAGGGATGATGATAAAACTAGATTTGTCGAAAGCTTATGATAGAATTAATTGGAAATACTTAGAAGAAATTCTGGGATGCTTCGGGTTTAGCAACAGATGGATAAAGTGGGTTTTTAGCTGTTTATCAACCCCTAATTTCTCAATTCTGGTTAATGGAACTCCTTCGAAAACCTTTAAGGCTTCCAGAGGAATAAGACAAGGAGATCCCATATCTCCTTTCCTTTTTATTCTTGCTGCAGAAGGTTTGGGTAGGTATCTTAAACAAGAAAGAATAACTGACAACATCAAAGGGCTAAGGTTGTGGGGTAATGAACTGCCAATAACTCATCAACAATTCGTTGACGACATTATGCTGTTTGGGAACCAACTGTAAGGGAAGTGAGAAATCTGAAAAAGGTTCTAGACTTATTTGCGGAAGAATCCGAGATGGAAATTAACAAGGAAAAATCCTACACCTTTATATTCAATACGGTGGAGACAGTTAAGAGCCACTTGACCAGGATGCTAGGTTTTAAGCAAGGGGAACTCCCAACGAAATATTTGGGAAATGTATTGGATTTCAACTCTAAGAGATTGAAGAATTGGCAAGGAGTCCTAGAGAAATTAAAAAATAGAGTGGCTAACTGGACTTTCAGAACCTTAAATATTGCTGGAAGGATTGTTATGGTTAAATCAGTATTATAAGCAATCCCCATATATCCACTCTCGATTATGGCAGTACCTCAAGGGGTTTGTACCAAGATCAGAGAAATTCTGAGGAAGTTCATTTGGGGAGGTTCGTCCCAACAGAAGAAGTGGGCATTAGTCTCTTGGAAGCATCTGACAAAACGAAAGGAGGAAGGAGGTTTGGGCCTACGGGATCCGGGTAAACTCAACAAAGTTCTCGGTGAAAAACTTTGGTGGCAATGGATGAGAGGGGGCAATGACTTATGGAAGCAACTATGGAGACACAAGTACAATATGCCAGATTCTACGGAGGCTATTTATCGCATTCAGGAAACCCCAAAGGGATCGACAATTGGGGAGTTAGCTAGCCAAAATCGAGATATAGTAGGTAAAAACGTTTTCTGGGAAATTAGAGGTGGAGGGGAAGCCAAATTTTGGGATGAGAACTGGCAACAAAGGGAGAAAATGAGAAGCATTCAAAGAATCCAGAACATACAGAACAAAATAGGTGATAACCATATATATGTCAAGGATTATTGGAAAGAAAATGAACTAGATGGGATATGGCGGAAATGGACAACACTGGAGGATTGGGGCATAGAGACAGATCAGGAACAACGGGAAGCTTTTATGAAAGAGGTTGAGTCCAAGAAAGTGAAAGTGAGAACAGGGAAGGATATCATAAGATGGGGCAAATCAACGAAAGGATCCTTTACGGTCAAAGAGGCATACTATCTGGCAGATCAACAGGAAGTTACTGAAAGAAATCAAGATTGGAAGGGTATTTGGGGTAAAAACTGGTGGCCGAAAATTACCATTTTCACATGGTTAGTAGCTAAACACAAGATCCTGACATGGGATAAGCTTCAAAAGAACGGCTTCAGTGGGCCTTCGAGATGTTATTTGTGCAATAGGGATACAGAAATGCAAGATCATCTATTAATCAATTGTGGTTATGCCACGAATATATGGAGGGAAGTAGGGAGGATTTTCCTTACACCTAAAAAGTACCCAAAAGAAACAAACGAAGTGATCTTCCATTGGCAGAAAGAGAAATTTCAATGCAAAGTTGTTCGAAGAGCTTGGGATCTCATAGCCGGTTTTGTAATCTAGATGGTGTGGAAAGAAAGGATCGCAGAATTTTCCAAAACAAATTAAAGAGCTCGGAAAAAATCTGGAAAAGGGTAGTGAAACTAACTAGAGAATCAATTCTGGTTGAAAAGTGGGATATGGAAGACTGGAAAGCTGATCAGGGTGAGGAGCAAATTCTTAAGAACCTTAATCTAAAATATGAAATGGTGCATAATAAACAGTCGGAGAGGATTAATGCGAGACATCAGAGCGATGACAAGTTCGCATACCCTAAAGACAATTTTACGAAGTTAAACTTCGACAGAGCGTCGAAGGGGAATCCAGGTAATGCCGGATTTGGAGGAATCTTCCGCGATAGCCAGGGAAACACCAGGTGGATCTATGCAGAGTGGGGTGGAGATATGACAAACAATGAGGCCGAATTATGGGCGATTCACCAAGGCTGAGAATTGCGATTCGAAATGGTTACAGAAATCTGGAGATTGAGGAAGACTCTCAGATGGCAATTGAAATCCTAAAGAAACTAAACAATGAGAAGAAATGCGAGCAGGTTACCAACAGTTGGCGAACGGCTGGGATCATCCAAGAGATAACGGAGATTTTAAAAGGAGTTGAATACAAGATATTCAATCATGTAAAAAGGAATGGAAATCGAGCGGTTGATTTCCTCGCAAATTGGGGTTGCAAAGGCCGAGACGGCAAGGTCGACAACTAGTGGAGGATGGTACGACCCAGCGGAGAGTGGGAGGATCTGGCTAGTATCATCAATAATGACCATGAACAAGCAACGAAGGAAAATAATGAGTAAGCTACACACGCGAATCCTAGTATTCGTGCGACAGACATGTGATATGGATCAACAAGCCCAGACATTAAATGAATGTCAGACACGGCTTAAGAAAGATATCATGGATCGGCATGCGGGAATAAAACCAGAATGTGCGAAGACAGGAAGGAAAAATCAACCTTACAGCAAACCAATCAAAGCTAATAATCGGCGAGGAGGAGGAAAGGATATGCCAGAGTCCATAAATGGAAATGAAACAAACAGGACAGTTGATAGGAAAGGAGAAGGGCGAATTAACAGATGGCAGCGGAAGGATAATCGGATAGGTAGGAGGAGCAGGGATGGAAGTTTTATAAAGGCACGGCAGCAAGGGACCCGACAACGGAAGAAAAACATAGAAACCCACGGAGGGATAAGAGGAGTCGAGACGGTGAATAGTATCAGAGAGAAGCTACACCGATACCCTGCGAAGGATATTATGGAGACCAGGAAGCGAGCCAGGATCGCCGAAGAAATGGAGGCTGAGCGCGGCAGAGAAAGAGATAGGAAAGGCAAAGCGGTTGTGAAAGAAGAGAAAGTGGAAGAGATATATGAGATCTGCGATGATTCTGAGGAGGACGTTGGTAGGCAAACAGATGGCGGGCGAAACAGAAGTGAAGACGAATGGGAACAACAGCAAACCAGTGATGAACAGCTGGGTCAACGAGGAGGAAGGGTTAAGAAAAGAGGACGTCAGCGGGAAAACAGGCATGTGGAAAGCGAACCGGAACCGAGCAACTGGAGAGGTGGCAGAGCGAACAGAGCCTGTGGAGCAAGGGGAGGGAGATGCGAACAGAGGAGGAGACCAAGAAGAAGGATGAGACAGACGATGGGGAAGAAAGTTAAGCAAGCTGAGAGGGCCTATACTCAGAATACATGCCCCAGAATTAGGAGAATTATTCAGAATATGGAGGAGGAAGCCATTCAAGCTCAGTCAGATTTTGAGATAGATGATTGGGAGTTTCTTATGCATGACCCTGGTAACACTAGAGGCAGAATGTCAATGTTTAAACAGTCCCTCCATATATACTGGGTAATGAAGAGACTATTGGATAAGGCCCTGGGGCAAGCAGCAACTGAGATGGCAGAACTGGCGCAGGGAGTTCCAAACCTGAGGAGGGAGCTTTGTATTATCCAGATCACCTTGGAGATGCAGGAGAAAAAGCTGGACGAGATTCAGCAGATGATAAAACAAGGCCAATAACATGTCAACAAGGAGACTACTCAGCGTCCAGAGGCAGCAGCTAAGTAATTTTAGATATGTTTTATTTTTAATGAAAATGCATAATATAGACAAGGTAGGCAGGTTTCAAAGTTTAGAGGTAGAAAGAAGCTATATGCATGTCAGTAGAATTAGAAATTTGAAAGGCTGTGTAGTGTATTTAGCTTGGATAAACAGAATATGGTCCTTTTATTTTTGGATGGCGGTTAAGAACTTCAGGTGGCTGAAATACTCGGTTTCCACAAGAGGGCGAGTGGAAGGCAACCCCATTTTGATGTAATTTTGGTATTGAAGTAATAGAAAGAAAAGAGCAACACCTTAGCTTACAAAAAAAAAAATTAATAATAAAAATAAGACTAAGTCTGGTATAGAATTTTGTTCTTTGTACTTTTATAATCAGTTTATCCGCTTTATATTTAAAAATTTAGACATATTATTAATAAAATAATAATTATTATTATAATAAATTAAATATATATATGAAATAACTAGATTATATAATTAAGTCCGGTTTATATTTAAATATTTTAGATATATTATTAATAAAATAATAATAATTATTATAATAATAAAATATATATATGAAAATGATTGGCCTATTTAAATTTTCTATACTCTTTAAATTAAACATTATAAAAATTTCTCATATTTAAAATTTAAATATATTTTATTTAAAATTTCAAAAATATTTTCCAAAGTCATAAAATATCTAGGTCAATACGTAATTTTGAAAATACCAAATATCAAATAGTGTGTAAAAATAGACCCACAGTTAACATTTAGACCTGAAAGGTGTAAAAATAAACCCACCGATAACATATAGCTATGAAATTTTACTCTGGGAGAAACACGAGAGTAAATCACACATATATTTTATAAATTACTTTTTAAGATATATATAATGCATTTAGCACACTGATGATATTATTATTTAATATATTAATGGATTTATATTGATAAATTCATCTCCAAATTTTATGAAAAAAAAATAAAAAAATTATAAACAAAATCATTTAATTTCATATCTTTTTCTTAATCTTGAAGAGACAAAAGTTGATCTTGGTTGACACAAAAAATAGTGGTGAATTGATATCCTCGTATCATCAACTTTGTAATGATGGATATTTGAAATTATTATTTTTCTCACAAAAAATATATATTTAAATTCAATATTTCAAGAATGAAATAAAAATATGTTTTATTCAACCAAATTGGTGTAAAATACAAAGTCTTCAATTTCTTTGTGAAAAATAAGATTAAGTTTCCAACAACTTCCCACCTTTATATAGTTAATAAAAGATTTAAATTATCATGAAGTGAAAACATGATAATTTAAAATGATATGTAACATCACTGAACAACTATTGAGTATTACACTCGATAGGACAATTATACTTTTTAAGGAACATAAATAGGGTTGTTGAGTTGTTTTGTATTAAATAGTTGTACATTAAACATTGGATAGATATAGGTGGTTGGTATATATAATTGTTGATTGCTTATGTTGAAATTGTTAATTATGAACTATATGGATTTAATGTAAATATATAAAAGGGTCATTGTTAAATTCACATTTGATAATCAATTTTTTCTCCTTTTTTATTTGTTTAGTATTTTCTCCCTATTATAGGAGTTTGTTATGAGCAATGATAGTAAGATACAACATTTCCTTGAGGAGCCTATTATTCAATCATTTTCACTCATTCGAAGTTGGGTCATTGGTTTAGTCTTTGTTGCAACCCAACTTGGTCCAATTTCGATCAAAGACTCTGCATTTTGAGGAGCTGAGTGTGCAAAGTTCTATTCATCGTGTAATGTCCAGGGGCTTTGCGGTGGGTCAAAGCCCATTATTTTGTAACATTTATAGGTTGTTAGTTCATTGTTTTGTCAGATCCATAGTATGTGGACCATAGTTTTGTAGTAATGGATTCTATATAAAGAGATGTAATTCTTTGTCGAGGTTGGTAGAAGTTAGATTTGATGTCGATGAATTAGTTATATCTTCTATCTTTAGTTTGTATTTTGGGACTTAAGGGAAGGCTTTGTAGCTGAGTGCATGGAAACCTAGAAGAGTCTGCAGCTAAGTGCACAGACCACCTATAGCTGAGTGCATAGGTCAAAGAAGTTGTGTGTATTGAAGATCTATCTTAATAAAGAAGAAGAAGTTTGGCAAAATATTTTGTATATGTGTTCATTAACTTTGTTTATACATATTGTTATGCATGCTTTTTACTAAATTATGCGAAAGAATATATGTTATACTATTTTTTCATATGTTTATGCAATAAGTATAAATCTGTGAAGTAAAGAATCAACATGAAGTCTTTTAAGTATGTGAAGTTATAGATAAGTTTAAACCATAAGTAAACACATGGATGCCATAGTGTGGATATCCCTATGGCTGTAGAAACCTGTTTCTGCAACCTCCCATAACCGCTTCGGGTGACACTCTGATCTTCTTGTAGGTCGTTGCCGAAAGGGGCAAGAAGTCGATAGAACACTTTATCACTGAAGCGACGGAGGCTTACTGTGAGGGGATGGATGCAGAAATCCAAAAATTGTTAGAAGAGTGGGAGGAGGAAATCAAACAAGGCAATGACACAGAGGAAGAAATGCACAATCGGAGGACCTTAGCCCTGATCCGGGCAACACTCGAGCACAAATCATGCATTTTAAGGAAATTTTGTACCTTTACTGGTTAATGACGAGTTTATTAGGCAAGGCAATGGAACAGATTTCCATGGGAATGGTAGTGACACTCCATGGAATGCTGAGCTATAATTTGGACTTGCATAAAATCCTCTCCCAGTTGCATAAACAAGATATTAGGTTGGATAGAATTGACCGCCACATCCCTTGTATACTAGAGCTGAATGACATGTCAAAGGCATTGTCCAAGGATCTGACACATGTTGAATCTGCCTTAGAGGAACAATAGGAATAGACTCTTACCCATGCATATTTTTTTTTATGTGGATAGATTTTAATTTTTGTGTTACAAATATCAGCGTAGATAGATATATAGTGTATGGACATGAAATAGAGACATATCTAGGTTGGCTAGAGAGATTAAGACTTTAATGTTTTTGGATGACTTACAATGTGGATAGGTGTCTAACACACTTGGTTCCCCTTCAGGCCAAGTTGATGCAACTTCATCAATCTGTGTGATGTAAACTTTCTTATGTCTAATAGAAAATGGAATGGTCCTCTAAAGCTTAACAAAAGAAATATATTTAAAAATTAATAATAAAAATGAAAGTGGTTAATTTTATTATTTTATATTTATATTATTAAAAAATCAAGGTGCATTTACTTTTATAAGAACTTATACTTTTATATTTAGAACATTTAGAAATTTATTAAGAGAAACATTTTATTTTGATAATAATTAAAAATTATATTGAAAAAATAAATGTGTAGTCAAGTTTTCAATTAAAAAATAGATTTATTTTCATTTAACTTTAACATTTACATAAGCCATTGCATATTTGAAATTCTATATTGTTATATTATTATTATCCAATTTAAGGCCACGCTCATGCGAGACACCAAATTTGTGTATGAGACCCCTTGTTTGTGGAACAATGGACCCACCTCCACCCCACGATTTGACTGCTAAATATACGAAGACATATATCAATTCTTTAAATTCAAATATTAAAAAATCTCTAATATTTCAAATTTCAAATATATTTTTTTATGTCACAAAGTATCTTTTCGTATGTTAATGAATTAATTCAAAACATAATTTTTTAAATACGAAACATCAATTCATGTGGAAAAATAGCCTCACACTTAACATCTAGCCATCGAATTTTACTAAGACAAATTTGAGACTAAATTCCATGTGAACCAATTAGTTTACATTTT